>JBCFYV010003508.1:7407205-7605644 GCA_039000515.1 Timema cristinae | reverse complement strand
ACGAAGAAAAAACCTTTTCCTTTAAGTTTTCCCTAAAAATAAATTTTTGATGTTTTTTTAAGAAAAAAATTTTCAGGGCCCTTTTCGTTTTTGTCTAAAAATTTTCCAAAAACAAATGAAAATTTTAAATGTTTTAATAAGTGTGAAAAATTTTAAGGGATGAAATTGTCATCGCATTTTTTTTTTGTAGAAAAAGACAACTAAAAAATTTTTAATTTAATTTGGAAAAAATTACTTTTAAAAAATTATATTTTTTGAAAAAGAAAAATTTTTTTCAAAAATTTTTTTTTTCGGGTAAATTCTTTTTTTTTAAAATTTTTTTTTAAATTTTTTTATATATATATATATATTTTTTATATATATTTTATTATATTTTTAATAACTTATACACAATGTAAATCTATATTATTTTTAGACTATTTTTTAAAAAAAGAATGCCATTAAAAAGGAAATTTTTGTTTTCAAAGGGGGCCCGGTCTTTTGATCCTGGATAGATTTTAAATTTCTGCCCCCTTTAAAATTTAAACTTTTATTCGGGTTTTATATAAGTTAAAAAAAGTGCGCCTTATGACCTGCCGGTTTGCATTTATTTTGCCAGATAAAATGTTTTTTTGCCCCATCACTTTTTTTACCCGGGAGGTTTAAAAGTACCTGATAACTTGTTTTCTAAAAAGTTTTTAAATTATTATTATTTTTTATTTTTTTTATTATTTTTTTATTATTATTATTATTGGCACCGGGTCTTTACTATCCTTTTGGGTTTTTTTAACGCCCCTTACGCTAATGTTTTAATGGTGGGGGTGATTGTGAGATGAAATAAAAAGGAAACCCTACAGTTTAAAACCCTTTGGAATCCAAAACCCCCGGTGGAGGCCCTGGCTTTTTCCCCACTTTCCCCAAAAGGTTTGTTTGCCCAGAGGTTTGAAAGGGAAGGGTTTTGGGGAAATTTTCCAGTTTAAATTTTTTTCTTTTTCCCCCGGGGAAACCGAGGATTAAAACCCCGGCCCCCCGTCCGAAGTCGGGACACCTTCCCCCCAAAAGCCCACCAGGGTAAACCCTTCTGAAATTTTAAAAAATTGGGAAAGTTTGAAATTATTTTTGTTTGCGTTTTTTTTTTCATGGGGTTTTTGCCTTATCAGAATTTTTTTTTTAAGCTAAAATCCGGGTTTCGCTTTTTTTAAGAAAGCCCCCTGGCCCCAGGTTTAATTATTTTATAAATTTAAAAAAAACCCGTTTTCACTAAGCACCCCCAGGTTACAAAAAACGTACGTACATGCCATTTTTTACTTTTTCGGGAAAAAAACCACCCAAATAGTGAAAAGGGTTGCAAAAGGAACAAGAATAAAAAATGCAGATCCCCCCAAGGGTTTCTTTTTTTTTTGAGCTTACTCTCAAAAAAGGGCCAAAAAAAAACCAAGTATCCAGCCCGCTATCTTAACAAATAAAAAAATTTTGAGCATTCGAAAAAAAATTGGGACGTTAAGGGGGGTTGGGTATTGCTTAATATTCGTTCCCCAAAAAAAATAAACATGGAATTAACAAAAGGGCCTCAATGGTGTTTTTATTCTCAGAAAAATTTTAATAATTTTTCAAAAAGGAAAACAATAAAAAATCTTTAGAAAAATAGAGGGGGGGAAACATTTCCCGCAATATTAGACAGATTCCAAAATATTTTGCCCAAGAAAGGTAAAAATAGTTTAAAAGTCTACAAAACAATATTAAAAGAAAGCAATCGAAAAATTTCATTTAACTAGATTTAAGTTAAATTTTTCGTTTGGAAAAACATTATTCCCGTTCAAAAACCAAAAAAAGGGTCGATAATTGCGGGAAAAATACCCCCCAATTAGGAAAAACCCAAACATGGATTTAACCTAAAACCCCTAAAACCCAAAAAAGGGTTTAAATCGTTTCAAAAAGATTAAAATCTAAATACAAATTTTGGGTTTAAACTTTTTTTTATTGGGAAGGTTCTAAACATTTTAAATTCTGTCAAAAATTTTAAAACATACGTTTATAAAATATCTTGTAGAAAATTTGTTTTTCATTAAACTTGCGTTTTCACCCCCTTTTTAAATAGAAAAACATTTTTAATTTAAACCTCAAATTTTTCCCAATTAATATTGAGGGGCCGGGGTTTGACTTTGGCAGGGGGAAAATTAACTAAGAAACTTTTCTGCACTATCAACTCGGGTTAACAATTTAAAAAATTTGATTATGAAAAAATATCTAAAAAGTATTCCCCAATAAAAATTAAAACCCCTAAAAAAAAATTTCCCATACAAAAAAAAAATTAAGTAAACGCCCTTTTGGGGAAAAAAATTCAACAATTTTTCACAGATAGAACCAAAAATTAAAGTTTTCACGATGTGCCCCAAAAGGCTAAAAATTTGGGAAAAAGATTGACTTGGGGGAATTTAAATTTTATTTCCAAAAAAATCGGATCCAAATTTGGGTTTTAAAACCATAATTTTGTCAAACCCCCCAAAAAAAAATACCCAAAAGAAACTTGATTTAGCTAAGAATAAATAAAATAATTTGGCCCCAAAAAAAAAAGCCCCGATTTAATTTCCCCCAAAAATGTTTGACTAAAAATTTTAAACCCATCCCTTGTTTTCAATTCTAAAAAAATATGTAAAAAAAACTTCTCCAAAATAACGATCACTTACGTGTTGGTAAGTCCCTAATTCCTATTAGCATCGAAGAGTAAAGTTAAATTCTGGGTACTAGCTTATATTAGAGTTTGAACAGGGGGAAATTTGGCAATGATCAATGAAGTCATTCACAGCAAGTCAGAAGGGGTCCCCTCACCGACGCCTGTGCACAACGTCATGAGGATACAATGAGGGGGTAGGGAGACACACGTGATAGCAACTTCTGGCTGTCTTCCCAAGCTTTAGCGCCTGCGCAGCACCTTGAACTCGGGGATACGTACAAGCGAACAGGAGTCACACACCACCCCTTAGCGACTTCAATCTTGTTTTCTAGCCAAACTCGAACGATAAGCAGTGTTCTGTGTTGACGTCCATGGATTTTCCATACAAGGCGCTGACTTCCGGTAAAATGGGGTAAGTGTGTATAGACTCTTAAGGTGGCGGAGGTTGGTGGCTATGTTGGTTTGTAGTCACGGTACAGTCAGAACATGTAATTCACACTTTTATAAAAATTGACAAGCTATTTGTAGAGTTATAGTTATATAAGAAAAATTATTTAAATGTGAGCACAGCAAATGAAATTTTGTAAACGTTGTACCCAACTATTATCCACATTTTGGCAGACACCGAAATTAGTACTCGCAAGACAACTTAGCGTCTGTGCCCACATGACGCCATCTGTTTCCTTGCACTCGTTTAGCCACCATTATTTAACAAATGTTGAGCGTTGTCACCACTCGCTAGGTTGTAGCGCTATCAGAGGGCTTATACGCTTACGCGCACCAGTAAATCAGTACCAGCCTCGCGTTTTCTACATGAACATATATTTATCCTACATATATCTATCCGGCAGATAAATTCAGTTCATAATACGCGTAAAATATTAAAGTGGCTGATAACCTTTATCTGGTCGCTGACTTTAACCTCCCGATAGCAATATCAGAAGACTAGCCTGAACAACAACTACTAATACTACACAATACATAGTATGTATAGAAGAGTTCAATTATATTTAGCGATTTTTCTTATGAAACCATCGACTTCGATATATTTATGTCCTGTACTTTTCTATACAACCATAAATTATATCGAGGTACTTTGATATACAATTTAATGTAACATTAGTTTGATAGTTTTCCCAGAAAAATTTTTAACCCAAAAACTTTTAAAAAATGTTTTTTAAACCCAAATATACCCCAACAAAATACTTGAAAAACTTTTTAATAAGGGGGTTTTTAGAAAAAAAAATTTCAAAAAGTTATTTTTAACATTTTTTAAGTAAAGTTTAAGGTCCACCAAAAACGCCTTTAAAGGGTTTGAACATTCAAAAAATTCAAAAATGATGGACCGCAAAATTTTAAAAAATTGTGTTTTAAAAATTTTTCCCAAAAACAAATTTTAAAAAAATTGGGGTAGAGTAAAAAAAAATTTAAAGGTTTAGCTGGGGAATATAAAGGGACGCCCCAATTAGCCAGAAGATACCCACTTTTAAAAATTTTTAAAAATGGGGAAACCGGGGAAAAATTGTTTGGGACTGGACTTTTCCCAAAACTCAAATATTAAAAACCAATTTTTTCGTGGTTCGGGTTTAAACATGTGAGGATGTAAATTTTGGGGGATGGGGCCTGGGATTCTTTATGTTTTATTTTGGGTTTTTCATGGGGGGGCCAATACTTGTGGGTTTTTGTGAGTTTTGGGGTTGGGCCCTTTGGGGATTGTTTTGAAATTTGTTTTTTCATGGGGGCCCAATTCGGGTGAGGTGGTGAGTATTGGGATAGGGGCCGGGGGATTGTTTTGCTTATTTTGTTTTTTCCCTGGGGGGCCCTAATACATGTGAGGTTGGGGTATTAGGATGGGGCCCTGGGATTGTTTATGCTTACTTTGTATTTCAGGGGGCCCCCAATTTAAAATGTGGGGTTTGTGAGAAATTGGGGGAATGGGGGGGGACGGGGTTTTCTTTTTTGCTTTATTTGTTTTTCATGGTGGGCCCAAATACATGTGAGGATGTGGTTTTGGATGGGGACAGGGTTCTTATGTTTAAACTTTGTAACCCTTTGACAAAATTAGTCTTGCCTATTTTTTAAATTTATTTATCAATGTGTCTTTTTTTTATTGAATTTTTAAAAGGGGCGGGATCCTTACGTTTATAATTTTAAAGTTTTTTTGTTTTAAAAGTTAGTAAAATTGGGACGTCGGGATGGATGGGGTCTTAAGCTTTTTAATTTCAGTTATGTGTATTTTTTGGGGGTTTTTAGATGGTTAGTTTTGTCTATTTTTAAAATTAATACACCATTTTTATTGGTTAAATGTATTATTTTCTTCAGTCATTCTTTTTCCCAAATTTTTCCGGTGAATTGTAAAGTCGTGTTTTGTATTTTCGTGTGTAAAACCGCCCGAGACATATTTTTTTCCCTTGTTCGTTTTTTTTTTCCCTTTTTTTTGGGAAAGTTTTAAATTTTTTTAATTTAGGTAAAAGGGTTTTTCGTCATTCAACAGAAATAACTCCAACTGTTCCTGAAAAAATGTTAGGTTGTTTCTTAAGTCAGACGTGGAACGTATTTTTTCTTTTGCTTTTGAAGTACCCTGTAACTCTTGAGGTGGTTAGTTTTGTTTGTTCTTCAATCCCTTATTTTGAATTGGTCCGAAATATCCTTTTTTTATGGGATCCTTAGATAAAGGTATAGTAAGCGTTTTTTATACTCTTGAGGGTTTTGTGGGACCCTTAAGCACCCCCTTTTTTTTTAAAAGTTCTCAAAATTGATTGTTTTTTTTCCCTTGGGTTTAACTACTATATTATTTTCCCTTTGGGGTACGAGTTAAGTTCGTTTTGTTAGTGATTATTTTGGAACGTCTTAACTTTAATCTAACAAGGTCTTTTCCTTTTGGAAAGTTTTCCTTTTAAAAAAAAAAAAAAAAAAAATTTTTTATTCTTTCTTTTTACATCTTTTTTTAAAATTATTTTGGGTTTAATCTTTGATTATGTGTATTATTATTGGATTTTGAAAATTGTAGCCATTTTTATTCATTAGTGCATTACATATTTTTAAATTCTGAAAAAAAGTCCCTTTAAATTTTTCCAAAATATGAGAAAATTTTTTTTGAATAAACCCAGCTCTGCTTGAGGATGGTTCGGGTTTGGGGGGTTTTTTCACAAAGCTGATGCTTGGTGCGGGTTTGGGCATGGGGGGACTCATTTTATGCTAGATGTTTGGCTGCTGGTGGAATAGTGGCCCTCACTTATGATAGATGTATGTTTTCGGGTTGACATATTTGGACTTTTTCCCAAACCCCCCCCCCCCCCCCCCCCCCCCCCCCCCCTTAGTTTGTTTCGGTTTGCTGGTGGCAATAGGGAAATCAGTTGTTTTGCAAAGGGAGCACCCCCAACTTTTTTCCTCTGAAATCTTATTTTTTTGCGACCAGGATGTTTGGGGTTTGGGTCTGGCAAAAAATAAAGGAAATACAAGAGTCTACCCCCTTTTTAAGACTTTGGGGCCCGGGGCCATTTTGGTTTGAAATGAAAAGGTTTTATTTCTCTATGGGTTTAAAGCATTAACAAGCCCCGTGACACAAGTCCGACCCCACTTTTAGTTTTTTTTGTTTGGTACATTTCAAACTAATTTCATAGGTTACTTCTTTCAAAACCCTTTTTTAAGGGTAAAAGTTTTGGAAAAAATTGAGAAAAAGGGGCAGGAATTTTGGGGGTTTGCAATTTTATATAAAAATAAAATTTTTGGCCCAAATTAAAAATTTTAAAAATTGTTCTCAGTAAAAAACGAAAAAACCCCAATTTTTTTCACGTGGCGACCTTAAAAAATTTTTTGAATTTATATTTAAAAGGGTGTCCGGGCCCATTTAATGAAAAACTTTTTTTTCTTCATTAAAAAATTTTGGTCGTCAAATTTCCCCGCTATGCCCCTCATGACAGATATTCAACAATTGTTGTTACCACCGGGGGGAAGAAAAATTAAACACATTTTTTGGGTACTGAACCCAATATTTTATTAAAAAATAAGTTTGATTCTTTTTTCATTTTCATAGGTTTTCACTTTTTTCCCTTTAAAATTAGGGTAGCTATTAATTCCCCCAAAGAATTAATTTTTTTAAGTTGAAACTTATTAAGGGGAAATTGTTTGTTGTTCAAAAAGGTTGTTGTATATAATTTTCTTGGGTTAAAATTTTTGTACGTAATGTTGGAAAAAAATTTACTAAAAAGGCGTCACAGGGTGCCGGGGCTGTGAAAGAAATCCCATTGGGAAAGCTCCCGAATTTATTTCCGGTGGTGGGTTGTCTACCCCGGCCCGCCCCGAGCAATGATCTATAGACTATTCGTCCCGCCGGTTTTTGGATGCGGCCCGTGTACCCCTTGCTTTTTAAAAACATGGATATCATTCCCCCGGAAAAATTGCGGTGCGATAAAACTTCGTGAAACCCGGGCCCTTTTTGCTGTCATAGGGGGCCTATATGGGGTTTTTTAAATGTTTTTAGATAAAAACCCCAAAGCCTTTTTAAAAGTTTAAACCCCAATGATTATTTCAAAAGAGTAATGTTCACTTTAGTTTCGGTAGGGGGGGGACCTGGTGGTTTGGGGTTAAGGGGGTGTAAAGACTTTTTGAGCTGGCGGCCGGGGTTCAACCCTTGGGGCCCGGTAAGATTTATCTTTTTTCCAAACCCTTTCTTAACCTCTGACAAGAATCTTTGAAAATTTGGGGGGAAATGTTTAGGCCCCCCAACCTTGGTTCTTTTTAAAAACTTTTTAAACTTATGGCCCTTTAAATTTCTTTTCCCAACACCCTCCCTTTACACATTTGCGTAAGTGCGTTTTTTAACCCAGAAGGGGGTGTTAAGACCGGGTGTTTTTTATAAATTTATCGGTAGTTTTGGATGTTTTCGTTTTGGGGGGGGAAGAATTTTTTTTTAATTTTATATTACCCCCTTTTTTGGGGGGTTTGGGGGGTTAACCCATTAAAAAAATTTTTTGTTTTGCCCGCCAAAAATTTTTGCCCCCAAACCCCGAGGGGTTTGGGTGTGAACACACGGGCTTTTTTTCCCCCAGGACGCAAAACCCCCTTGGGGGCGCAGACCCCGGGGGTGGGAGGGAAGATGGTTTTTGTATTTTTTTAACAACAAACAACGGGTTTTTTGACCAAAATAAAACAATTTTTAAAGTAGTTACGTTTGGTTTTATTTTTTAAACACAAAGTGATCTCAACTTTTTTTGGGAAATCTTAATATGCAATAAAAATAGTTTGACCAAAAGTTTTTTTCTAAATTTTTAAAAATTTTTGTTTTTTAAAAAATAGACCAGGGCCATGACAGTATTCAAGAATGTTGAGATTACTATATATACAAAAAATTTAAATTTTTAGTTCTTAAAAAATTTTTTAAATTTTTTTTGGGCAAAAAAAAAAATTTTTTTAAATAAAAATTACAGGCTTTAAACTTTTTTTTTTTGCACGCGTTTTTCTTTTCATACGCGTATAAGAAAACACTAATGTGTTAAAGACTAGGGAGATTTTTTTTTAAAAAATAAGTATACCCACATTCGCTCGGAGGGAGAGTAAAAAAACCTTTTTAAGGGGAAAACCACCCTCAGTACCCCCAACCAAAGCTCGAACCCGATTTTCCCCTCAGGGCCCCCCAGGGGGGGTTTTGCCCATACGACCACTAAAAGCAGGAAAGCCCAAAAACTCGCGTTCCTTTTACCCTCCCTTATTTTACCCCTTTGCGCCCAAGCTTTAGAGCCAGTGGAGCCCAAATTTTGTTTACCCCCACCGGATTCAACCCAGACCCCCTCTTGTGACCCCCCAACCCTTGGCGCTGTGCCCCTGTCACCCCTGACCCTCTCGCGGTGAAAAATGTATTTTTACAGCAGGGCTTGTGGACCAGCTCTCCGCGTATTGTTTCTCCCCCCAAACGGGGTTCCCCAAGGGACTACTGCGCAAACTACCCCCGGGCCGGGAAAAAAATTTGGGCCCTTTTGTGGGAGTAGCTGGCTGGTGGCGGCTCAAATCAACTCTTTTTTTCCCCGAAATATACACCGATACTCCCCGGGTAAAAGGGGGTGGTGGGATCAAAAAAGTGAGGGGGGGGAAAACCCAAACCCGTGCAATCAGTGGGATTGATCCGGGCCCTTCAGAGGCAAAACAAATAAATGTAAGACTAATGCAAAAATGATACCACCTCTTGGGTTTTGGTACTGGTCAAAGACGTTTAACCACACATTTTGATAGGCTCCCGTTGCCGGGGAGGTGAGGTTCAAATTTTGGGGCGGGTTTGTATTGAGGGTGTTTTTTCCCCAAAAGGGTTTTTTCCCATCTACCCCCACGCAAATGCACCGTAAAACCTCCTTTAAAATAATTTTTCCCAAATTACAAATTCCACAAAGTGTAATTTTTACATAAGGTAAAACCCCAAAACGGGTTTTAAGCGGGGTTCCCAAAAAAAGAAACAAAACGAGGGAAACCATGGGGGAAAAAGTTGTCTCCAAAGTGGTGTTCATTTGATTCAATCATTTAGAAAAAGTTGACTGAAACTTGTCTTGCCCAATTTCCCAAACCAAGGAGCAGGGATTTCAACCAAAACATAACTTTTTAAAATTCAAATTTTTTTACTTTTTTTTACTTATTAATCCATTTATTTTTTTTAAATTTTAAATTAACTTTAAACAATATTTTATTTTTATTTTGATTACATTACTCTTACTTTTTATTTGTTCACGATTAATTTCCCAAATTAAATTTTTAACCAATATTTTTTTCTCGCTTTTTAAAAGGGTTTGGGAAAAAATATTTTTTGATCGAAAAAAAAAAAAATCGGACTCAAAGGGGTTTTTGATAAATTTCTCGACGTTTCATGACCCCCCAAATCCGAAAAAGTTTTTTTTTGGGAATTTTTCTTTTATGTTCCCTGTTTGTCGTATTTTCCTCCCAACAGAATCAAATTTTTTTTACCAATTGAGCTAAAATTTTGGTATTAGGGTTTTCATAGGGGTTTTTCCACAAGGGTTTTTTTGGGAAAATTGAATATCCAAACCTAAAAAAAAGGGGGTCTTTTAAAAGAAGGGGGGTGGAGGGAAAGAAGATTTCCAAAAAATCGGCCTAACGGATTTTGATTAAATTTCATTTCAAAACATCAAAAAATTTATTCTAAAAAAAATTGGTTTACCTAAATTTTTTGGGCCCAAAAAAAAATTTAAAAAGGCTCCGGTCTAAAGGGGGAAATTATTTTTTTTTTTTTTCTTTTTTTTTCCCGTAAACTCTTTGAGATATGAAATTTTTTTTCCCTTTTAAATAATATGAAAGATTTATTTAAATGGGAAATATTTTATTCAAAAGCATATTTTTTTTAAACCCCAATAACTTTAAAAGTTTTAATTTAAATATATTTTTTTTTTAAATTTTTTCCGAAAATAAAGAAAGTTTGTAAACCGTAAAAAAGTCAAACGGGGAAAATGTTAGGGGAAAGTCGAGGGTTTCAGGGAACCCCGAACCCTTAAAAAAGTGGTTTTTCCCCAATTCATTTTGGTGTGTTTAAATTTAAAATTTTTAAATATTTTTTTTTAAAGGGCGAAAGGGGAAAAAATCGTTTCCCCCCAAAATTTGGGCCCTTTTTAATTTTTTTTGGGGAAATATTGGGAAACTTGGGGGGTTTTTTAAGGAATTAATAAATTTTTGGGGACCATTTTTTTTTTCCCCTTTGGGGAAAAAATGATTTTTTTGGGGTTTAACTTTCGGGAAGAAAAAAAATTCCATACCCTTTTGAAAATATTTGAGTTTCTAAAAAAACATATCGTTTGAAAAAATTGTTGTACTATTAAAAATAAAAAAATTTTTATATAAAAATTTTTTTTATGAAACCAACAGTTTTGAGATATTGGAAAAATTTTATTAATACAATATTGTGGTTTTAGTTTGAAAAGAGATACTACTTAAGTTTTAACACAAAAATTCTAAAAATGCCTTTGCGAAAATTTAAATTTAAGAAAGGGCTTTAAAAAAAAGTTTATGTTTTTTTTCCTTAAACCTCTTAGGATAAATGTTTGTAAAACCCAATGATCTATCCCCCATTTTAAATAAATAGTAAATATTTACATTTTTTTTTGGTAAAAAATTATTTTTAAATGGGGAATTTAATAGCAAGGCTGGATTTTTTAAGTTTTGGAAACATTTTTAAAATGCCGAAAATTTTAAACGAAATTTAAAAACTTTAATACGAAGTTTTTAAACCCTTGTGGCCCCAAATTTATTGATTGTACCCCCTTTTGGGTGTGGGGGGAAAGTGGAAAACCATTTTGGGAAAATTTCCCTCAGTGCCCCGACTGGGATCGGACCCCGATCTCCGCGTCTTCGGTAGTTAGTTTACTGGAGAGTAGATCATTTGCCCATGGGGCCCCCCAAAAGTGGGTTTTTTATATTCCTTAGGGGATCGTGCGAACTATTTTCGGAAAAAATTTTTTTAAAAAGTGTGGTGGGAGGGGGGGGAATAGGGGGAGCTTATAGAACTTAGGGGGGGGGGGGCGGGGGTGGCCCCAAAGAACTTTGGTAATAAATGCATTAGAGCTTTGCTTAATAAAAAGTTTAAATTGGTTATTTATCTATATAAATTTGTTTTGTAAAAAAACCCAAATTTTATGTATAAAAACCCCTTGGTGGTGTGTTTGTAAAAATTTATATTTTTTATTTTTTATCCCACAAAAATGTATATATTGCTGGGGTGTATGTATCCCTTGTTGCTTTTTAAAAAATCCTTTGCCAATATGCGCCCAAATTTTTCATAAAAAGGGCCTTCCTTATTGAAAAGAAAGGCTACTAGACCCCCCCTTTTAATTTCTTTATAAGTCAAGGGTGATTTTTAAACTGCAGATGAAAACCTTTTCTTTAGATATTCCCCAATACCTAAAAAATTTTGCATTAAAAAATTTGGTAAAATGTTGACTGCAAGGTGTTTTCGTTCATAAAAGATTCCGCCTATGCGGGTTTTTGATTTTATATATATATAAAAAATTTCAAATATATAAAATTTCAAATATATATTTATATATTTTATTTTTTATATATATATATTTTAATATATAAAAAATTTAAAAATTATTTTAAAAATTATATATATACTTTTTTCCACAGAAAAGTACCCACCCTTTTCCCTTGGATGGATTACCTATGATCCTATCTTAAAAAGAAAAACCATGGTGGAATATAGAAAGGAAACCGAAGCGTACATCTCTATGCTAGGGCGAGGTTGCACAGACGTTGCTGTTTTACCCTTGCATGGATACGGTTTATTTTAAAACCTAAAATAAATTTGGGTCCAAGCATGTGGATCCCAGAATGCAACAACGGGTTTGGGGGGCCAATGTGCTTCAATTCCCCGGGGAAAGGACTGACCTTTTGATTAAATTTAACACAGGGTTTCCCCAAAATTTTTTTTGGGGAACCAGGGGCACTTTCCCAGGCTCTGGGAGTGTGGAAGGCCCCTTTTTTTAAAAAAAAAAAATTTTGAAACCTTTTATTTTTTACATTAAATTTTTAATTTAAAAAATTGGACATACTTTACAGTTAAGTGAGAAAAAAAAGATTTTTTTACTTTTAAAATCTATTAATTAAATTTATTTGGGGCCAATTATTTTTTGACAAAAAATATTGGGGACCACTTTATTTGGGACGAAGGGGTTATAACGGGGTTAGTGGTTTTTCACTCGTGTTAAACAGGTGTGATGATGGAGGAAAACCAGGGTTCTCATCCGGTTTGGGTCTTTTTGGGGGGGTTTTTTCCCTTAAAATGGTCCCCCTTTCTTTTCCCTTTTTAAGAAAATTGCGGGTTTAAATTTAAAACCCCTAAAATGTTTTCCTTACTCATCCCTACCTCATTAGGTGATTATCTTTTATAAATGAAATTAGGGAAACAGATAAGACAGGGGGGATAAAAAAAAATCATCTTAGGTTTTAACCCTTTTTTAATCCACCCCAAAATCCCCGGGAAGAAAAACTCCGTAGATTTAAAATAAAATATCAAAAGTAGTTTTTCACTCGCGTTCCTTAAAAATTTAAAAATAATCAAAAATTGGCTTTCACATAATTGCCAAAAACGAATACAATGGGTACGCGTACGTTAAAACCCAATTTGTTTAAAATGGCCCTTTTTATTAGTCGGGGACCCAAATATTGTTTGAGGGGTGCCCCATGGCACCCACGTGCCCCTAATTAGGTTATGGGGGTAAAACCCTGATTTTTTTAAAAAGGGACATATTGAAAATTTAAAATACCCGGGGGAAAAGGCCACATTTCATAAAAATTAATATTGTCCCTGTATTTTTTTTTTTTTTTTTTTTAAAAGGGTAACAATTTTAAATTTAAAAAAAAACCTTGAGTTTTAAATTTAAAAATTTTAGGCCCTTTACTCTCAAATTTGCCCCAAAATTTTTTTTCGGGAAATATTGGGGGAGATTTTTGTTTTCTGTTAAAGGGCATTTTAAATTGATGAAAAAGGCGTGTCGGTAAGTGTGATTTCCAAATGTTGGTTCCTTTTTTAAAAAGAGAAAAAAAGCTTTTTCCCTCATTTTGTGCTGAAAAAACATTGCCCTTATTTTGTGCAAAAATTTAAAAATTTTTCCCGGGAAATCAAATTTTCTGCGGCACAGATTTTAAAAAATGGTGTACCCATTTTTACTTGCAAAATTTTTTTTCCAAATAATGCCCCAAAATTTTTAAAAAATTTCCCCAATTTTTAACTTTTTATATTTCTAAAAACTTTTTAAAATTTGTGAAAAAATTTATTTTTGGGTTTTATCTTTAAAGGTCGGGGGGCCCCCCACAAAAATCCCGGTTAGGGAAATAAGGTTTCCGAGCCGCAACCCACTGGGGGTCCCGAGCCGAAACCCCACATGAGCCTCACGAGCCGCAAGCCCCCATGGCCTCACGAGCGCAAGCCCCCCTTGACCCTCACGAGCCGCAAGCCCACATGAGGCTCACGAGCCGCAACCCCACATGCCGATTTTGGGGCCCAAAGATAAAACACAAAGAACAAAGAATGGGGGTAAAGGACGCATTTTTAAACCATTTTTTGTTGCGCCATTTGTTGCCTGTAGGAAGTTTTGGGAAAATTTCTTATGAAAAAACTAAACCCTTTCCCGAAACCAAGGGGAAAAAATGGGCACACTATTGCTGAGAAAATTTCCCGCCGGAACTTGATGGTTTCTGCCCTTGGGTTCTTTTTTTTGACTTGTAGAAATTTTGGCCTCAGGTTTTTCCCGTAAAACCTTTTCCCACCTCCCCTGTTATTTCTCCTGTGAGCAACCCCCCGTTCTTTGGTGTCGGGGACACGGGGCCCTTTAAATTGAAAGAATATACTTTTTTCCCTTTTAATGGGTTCATTTGGGTATTTAAATTTATTAGGGGGGGGACGATATAAAATTCTTTATTTTCTCGTTTAATCTTACAGGTAGAGATAGTATTGTGGTCTTAAAAAAAAAATGGCTGGGAGTTTTGATTACTCTTGACTTTTCATAAACCCCCCGAATCTAAAAAAGCTTTTTTTAAATTTCCTTTCTGTCTGTCGTTGTACCCCCAAACTAGAGCCTAAAACTTTTTCCCGATGGGGCCTTAAAAACTTGGTATCTGGGGGTTTTCTTTGGGTTTTGCCCCTAAGGGTTTAGGGGATTTGGATATTTTAACCCTAAAATTGGGGGAAAGGGTTTACTGAAGAGCAAAAAGAAAAAAAAACCTAAATTTTTCCCAAAATCCCCTCTAACGAAATTTTTATTTTAAATTTCATTTCTAAAAAATTTTTTAAACATTTAAACCAAAAGGTTTTCTCAATATTTCGACAAAAAAATTTTTGGGCCTCCGGGAAAAGCTTTAAAATTTTCATTTTTTTTTAAAAAAACATATTTCCGTTTTATTTGAGATAAGAAAAAACTTTTTCATTACAAATATGCATTTTTTTTAATACAAAATTTTTTTCGAAGTAAATTTTATAAAAAATAACTTTTTAATTTTTTACGCAAATATTTTTTATTTTTTAAATTTTCGAAAAACAAAAGATTAAAAAAGGGATTGGCCATTGAAAAAATTTAAAAGGAAATTTTTGATTTGGGTTTCGACGTTTCATGAAACCCCAAGTGGTCTTTGCCAAAAGCCGTCAGTCGGGGTTTTCTGGTTTTTAAAATTAAAATTTTAAAAGTAAATTTTTAAAAAAGGGGAAAAAAAAAAAAAAAATATGATTTCCTCCAAAACTGGCCCGTAACGTTTTTAGTTAAAAATCCGTATCTAGGCGTTTTTTTAAATTTAAAAAAAGTGGGGCTATTTTTCATTTTAACCCTGGAAAAATTTCTTTTAGGGGGACTTTACAGAATCAGAAACTTCCCCTATTCCCCAAAAATTTGGGAAAAAAAATAAATAACTTATTTTTTGAGAAAATTTTAGTACTATTAAAAATAAAAAACTTTTTTATTAAAATTAAAATTTTTTTTAAAACCAAAGTTTTTGAGTATTGGCAAAAAATTTTAATACAATTCTGTTTAGTTTAGTTGTAAAGATTTACTATTTGAGTTTTTTTAAAACAATAATTCTCCCCAAAGCCCCTAGCGTTTAAATTTAAAAATAAGTAAGCCCCTTGGAAAAGGGTTTATGTTGTTTTTCCTTAAAAACCCCTTAGGAGGGAAAAAATTTTTTTCAAAAATGATCTATATCCATTTTAGTTTAAAAAGTCCAAAATTTAAATTTTTTATTGGTCAAAAAAATTTTTAAAAAGAGGGAAAATTTAAAAAGCAGGGAATGGATTTCGATTTGGGTAAACCTAAAAAAATGTAAAAAATTTTTTAAAAAGGGGAAATTGAATTTTAAAACGAAGTGTTGACCCTTGTGGACCCAAAATTAGGGCTTTTTTTTTATCGGTTTTTAATACAAACGAGGACATTTTAAATTTTTTTAGAAATTTAAAAAAATTAAAAAAAAAAAACCGGGACTAAAAAAAAATTTTTTCATAAGTATAGTGGGAAAATTTTTGCATGGGTTTTCTTTGTGTTTATTATTTCGTTTCACTTTTATTTGAGTTTTTAGGTAAATATCTCCATTTTCAAACAATTTGAGCGAGGGGAAAATCCGTGTGGTGATTTCCCTTCCAAAATTTTTTTTTCTTTTTAATTTTGAAATAAAGAAAAATTTTGTATCAAAAAAAGGAAAAAAGTTTTTTTAAACACGGGTCGCCTTTAAATTGAGTTTTTGTCTGCTTGAGTTGCGCAGCCATTCATTTCCCCTAAACCCTTTTCAATAAACCCTTTAAAACCCGTGGTGATCAATTAATTTTTTTCTAGTTTTTTAAAAAAGAAAACCTATTTTTTTGTTATTGTTTTGTTGGATGTTTTTTTTTTAATTTTGGGTTTTTTGTGAAATAAATTCAACAATAAATGAGAACAAAAACTTTAACACTTTTTATTTTACCAAATTTTTTTCAAACCATTTTTCCAACAGTAGGGCTCAGCTGGGCTGTTTGTTTTTTCACTTTTTTTTGGGGGCATGCACACTGATTTAAATTTGATAGGGTTTTTAAAATTTTTTTTGTTTTTTCCGCAACCCATTTAATGGTTAGGCGCGGTCAAATGTTTTGTTTTTTTATTTGTGAAAAATGACCTACGCAAAAACCGATTATTTTTTTATACTTTGTCACGTTTAACCCCTTTTTACCCTGCTTTTTTTTTTTTTTTACGAACGTTTTGAATCCACGTGATAAGAATAGTTTGAAAACAGTACCTTAATTTCCCTTTTGCATTGCTTTCCAAAAAGTGTATTTTTTAAAAAATTTTTCAATTAAAAAATATTTTATTTTTTTAAAATTTTATTATTATTTTTTAATTTTTATTTTTATTATTTTTATTATTATTTTTATTAATTTTTTGCACCGCATTTACTACCCCTTTGGGTTTACGTTTTTAAGCTAAAAGTGTTAAAAGGTTGGGTTTAAAAAGAGATGAAATGGTGGAAAACCCACAGTTTAACGTGGGGGTCCGAACCCCGGGGAGGGGTGGCATTCCCCCACATTCCCCCAAGTGTTTGTCAAGATTTAAGGGAAAGGGGTTTTTTTAATCAGTTTTTTCTGTGCCGGGGCCCAGGATTTAAAATCCCCAAAACCCCCAACCCCAGAAGTTGACAGTTCACCCCCAGACCCCAGGTACCCCAAAAAAAAAAATTTACTGTTACTTTCATGATACTAAGCTTTGTTTCCCCTTAATTTTTGATCAGATTTATGAAGGGGCGTTGAAGGGCCCTTCCCTTTCGATTTTCCGAGTAAAAAATGAGGGAAAGGGTATACTCTCTGATTTTGGTAGGGGAGGAACAGTAGGGCGTTACTAAAGCTACTAAAACAATTTTAATATATTCATACAAACAAGTCATGTTTCCAGATGTCACTTGTAAATTTATATAACAAATTCCTATTTTTAATAAAACAAATTTTAAAAAAGTTTAAAAAAATATCAAATTTTTGCCGCAAAGAAATTTTGTTTTTAAAACTTTCTTAATGTTCTTCCAACTAAAAAACAAGGGTTTTACACGGCAATCCCAAAAAAAGATTTTAAAAAATTGGTACCCGTACGGGGCCCCCATGGATAAGGTGCTACTCTCACCGGGTAGATTGCCAAAAGTTGGGGGGATCGGGGGGTTTAATTCCAAATTTGAAGTAAATGGGTTTGTTTTCCTAAAGGGTTTTTCACCCCACCTCCAGCCCAAAAGCGGATACACTTCTTTAAATTCAATTTCCTAAACCCTAAACACATTTTTGGGTTTTTTTTTGGGGCCCCAAAAGGGTAGTAAGACGTGTGCTAAAAAAACCCCATATTGGGGCCCCATTTTGGGTTTCAATTGTGACTGTCAGGTGTTTTTTGGTTTTTTTCAGGTACAAACTTTAATTTTACGCCCTTTCCCCGGGGGGGATATTTTCCCCCGCGCGTAGTAGAACGTCACATTCTTTCGTGGGGGAAAGGTATCCAAAAATGAGAAGGGGGCCTACACAAAACAGGTTTTTATTTTTTGGGTTTTATTAAAAAAGGTCTTAGCCCTTTTATTTCATTGATGTTGCTTGTGATTCCAAACGTTTTTTAGTACCCAAAATTCGGGTGACCGTCCTAAATAGCCCAATATACGGGTGACACGTCCCGCAGGGCCCCAAAATCGAGTTGGGCCCCGTCCTAGTAGCCCCAAAATACGGAAAAATGACAAGTTCCCCAGCAGCCCCAAACAATATACGGAAATGTCATTCCTAGTGTTTCAAAAATTTTCGAGGACCCCCGTCCTAGTAGCCCAATATATGAGTTTTTTCACTTCCTAGTGCCCAATATACGAGGGGCCCGTCCCCATTTGACTAATATACGAGTGGGCACCCTCCTGTTGTACAATATACGAGGGGACCGTCCTTGTAGGGCCCAAAATTTCGGTGGGCACGCCTTTTGTGGCCCCAAAAATAAGATGGCACGTTCCCGTAGCCAAAAAAATACGAGTTGTTTACGTCCTGTAGCCCAAATTACGGAGTGACACGTCCCCAGAAAAACCCAAACTAAAAAGAGTGACACGTCCTTTTTTAGTACAATATTAAAATGACACGTCCCCAGTAGGGCCCCCAAAAACGAGTGTCACGTCCTTTAGCCCCCAAAATACGAGGTGACACGTCCAGCGCCCCAAACAATATCGAGTGTCCTTCCCAGTAGTACCCAAAAAATTTTTAGTGACAGTCCCAGTAGCCCAATTAACGAGGGGTCACGTCCTAGGGAGTTTCAATATAGGGTGACACGTTTCCCAGTAGCCCCAAAATAGAGTTGACCCCGTCCTAGTAGCCAAATTTTTGAGTGACCACGTCCCCAGGGAGCCAAATATTTCGAGTGTTTAGTCCCGTAGCCCAATTTTACGAGTGGGCACGTCCTAGCAGCCCAAACAATTACGAGTGTCAATTCCTAGTAAATACCAAAAATTTGGTGACACGTCCAGTAGCCCAATTTTAGAGTGACACGTCCTTTTGCCCAATTTAAGAGTGAACGTCTTAGTAGCCCAATATATGAGTGACACGTCCCAGTAGCCCAATCAATTAGAGTGTCACTTCCTTTTTTAAATACAATATACCCGGGGCACGTCCCAGTAGCCCAATTTCGAGTGACAGTTTCCCAGTAGCCCCCTTACGAGTGGGAAAGTCCCAGTAGCCCCCAAAAATATGAGTGGGCACGTCCCTTGCAGCCCCCAAACAATATACGGGGGTCACTTCTTGTGCCCCCCTATACGAATGTCACGTCCTTGTAGCCCCAAAATAAGAGTGTCACTTCCTAGTAGTAAAATATACGAGTGACACGTCCCCAGTAGCCCAATATTAAAGAGTGACACGTCCTAGAAAACCCCAATTTACGAGTGACACGTTCCCCAGTAGCCCCCCCAAAAACGGGTGACACGTCCTTTTTAAACCAAATATACGGTTCACGTCCTAGAGCCCAATTAAAGAGTGAAACGTCCTAGCGCCCAATCAATATACGTGTGTTTTTATTCCCAGTTGACAAAATACGAGTGGGCACGTTCCCAGTAGGGCCCCTTTTACGAGGGGCAGTCAAATAGAAACCCAAAATTTCGAGTGACCCGTCCCAGCAGCCCCAAATACGAGTGTACTTCCTAGTAGTACAATATACGAGTGACAAGTCCTAGTAGCCCAATTACGAGTGACACGTTTCCCGTGCCCATTATACGAGGGAAAACCCCGTTTCCCAGTGACCCAAAATACGGGGTGACACGTCCTAGTAGCCCAAATTACGAGTGTCAAGTCCTAGTAGCCCAAAATACGATGGGAAAGTCCTGGGAGCCTATTTTACGAGTGGCCGTTCCCCAGTAGCCCAATATACGAAATGGGAAAGTCCCAGTGCCCCCCTTTACGAGTAAACTTTCCCAGTTTGGGCCCCAAAATTTCGGGGTGAAACGTTTTAGTAGACCAAATTACGAGTGCACGTCCTAGTAGACCAATATACGAGTGACAGTCCTAGCAGCCCCCAAAATACGAAAATGTCAGTCCTTTGTGTTCAATATACGAGGGGACACGTCCCAGTAGCCCAATATACGAGTGACACGTCCTAGTAGCCAAATATACGAGTGACACGTCCTAGTAGCCCCAAAAATAAAGAGTTTTTCCGTCCTAGTTGCCCAATATTCGAGGACACTCTAGCCCCCCAATAAAAATACGGGGTGTCAAATTCCTTTTGTAGTAACCCAAAATACGAGTGCACGTCCCAGTAGCCCCTTAAAACGAAATGAAACGGCCCCCAGTTTGCCCAATTAAAGGTGACCCCGCCTAGTAGCCCAAATATGAGTTTACACGTCCTAGTAGCCCAATCAATTTTACGAGTGGGCATTCCCAGTTGTACAATTTTACGGTGACCGGCCTTGTAGGGCCCCAAAATTTCGGGGTGAAAACGTTCCCTAGAAGGGCCCAATATACGGTGACACGTTTCCCAAATAAGCCCAAAATTTCGAGTGAAGTCCAAATAGCCCCCTAATGAGTGACAGTCCTAGCCCGCCCCCAAACCCAAAATACGGGGTGTCACTTCCTTTGTAAATACAATTTTAAAAGGAAAATGACACGTCCCAGTAGGGCCCCAATTTTATGGGGGACACGTCCTTTTGTAGCCCAAATAAAAAAACAGTGACAAAGTCCTTGTAGCCCAAAAATACGAGTGGGCACGTCCCAGTAAACCCAAAACTTCCCGGGATAGGGGTTGTCAATGATAGGGTTTTTTTGAATGAAGTGTTCAAAAATGATTTTTTTTGGTTTTGGGTTGGGCCCAAAAACCCTTTTAAAAGATCCCCCTTTTTTTGGGTTAAAATTTTTTTTTAAATTTCATTTTCCCAAAATTTTAAATTTAAAATAACGTAAACTTAAATCTTCTTACACTGTTTCATAACTTTTAGTCATTTCATTTCAAACCCACCCCTGAAAAATATTTTAAACATAAAATTAAAAAATTCTTTTTCTCCGGGTTTTTTGGGAAAATTATTATGATGTGGAAAAATAGTTTTTTTACATTTAATACATTTTAGTACAGGCATCATTTTTACTTGGGGAAAAAAAGAAAATATGGTCATTTATTTTAAAATTTTAATAAATTTTTTTAGGATTATTTTTTTGTATTTGAAATATTTAAAAAGAAAAACAATATGTGTATCACTGCGTGGGTGCATCAAAGTAAAGAACTTATTTGCCCTCCCCGTTCAAACGCTGGTTTAAATTCGTCGGTTACCCCCCTTTTGAAGCTATTTTTTGACTTTTTGTGAAAGGGCTGGGTAATAATTTGGGAAGTGGAAAAAAAACATTAAAAAAAAAATTTTGGCCCCCTTTTCAAAAAAATATATAAATAATATTGGCCTAAAATTTCTTTGGTTTAAAATATCCCCATTCATATATTACCATTTTGTTTTCAGTCATCCAAAGTGACAGTTTTCAGCTGTTTGGTAGGATATATTAGGGATAGATAGCTGTTGCCCCCGGCTTTGCTCGCGTGGAAGTTGGGTTATATTTCAAATTCGAAAATATAAATTTATTTAATATTAATTTAAAAAAAATTACGTTAGTTGATGGGCCATAAAATTGACCTAGATCAAAAAAAATGCAAGTCTGATAAAAACTTTACCCCCTTTTTTTTAAACCCCCTTTTTAAAAAAAATTTACAAAATTCCCTTTAAACCCCCCCCCCCCGTATTTTTTTTGTTTTTCGTCAATAACCCGGGAAAAACAAAAAATTTTTTTATGTAACTTTTTAAAATGACGGCTTTTATACTTTTATCATACTTTTTATCTTTCCCCATTTGACCCCCTTGGGTTTTGGGTTTTTTTAAAAATCCTTTTTTGTGGGGTTGGGCCCTTTTTAAAAAAATGAAATATACATTTGAATTTTCATGCTTGTAGCCCCTTTATAGTTTGCGTCGGGATGAATCCGTCAGGGCAGTCAGGAATTTTTATTTTAAAAAATTAGATTACTTTAGTAGGGTTTTTTAGCTGTCATCAAGTAAAACCTTTAAAGGGGTGAAAAGGGATTAAACAGCAATCACTGGTTTCATGAAGAAAGGTAGGTTGTCTTTAAAATTTTTTTTTCCCCCAAACTGCATAAAGAGGGGAAAAAAAAAAATTTAAAAAAGCTCTTTTCAAACCCCCTTAAAAAAGGGAAAACATTCAATTTTTATAAAGGGAATTTTCAGGGGTAAAAAAATTTTGTTTCCCCAAAAATTTTTTTTATTTAACTTTTTACTTTTTTAAAATTTTTTTTTGGGTTTAACCCCCCCATTTGGCGTAGTTGGTTTTAAAGGGGTTTGTGTTTGTTTGGCCCCGGGCTGAGGGGGGAGACCCGAGGTTGAATCTTTTTGGGGGTAAACTGGGGGGGGGTTTTTCCTAAATGGTTTTCCCCTCTCCCTTCACGCAAAAGGGGGGGTTCCCCCTTTCCTTTTTAAATTAAATTCCCCAATTCCTAATCCCTTTACCCCTTTTTGGGCCCTTTGGGGGGTTTTTAAACCCCGGAAAGGGAAATTAAGCCCCCCGGTTTGCAAATTTTAAATTATTATTATATTTTTTTGTTTTTGTTACCCCCGGAAACCCAAATCGGTCGTATTTTTGTTTTTTTTTAGCAAAGGGGGTATGGGTTCGTTTTTTGGGTTTGGGGGAACATGTTTTCATGGGGGGGAAAAGGGGGGTTCCCCCTTTTCCCCCGGAGTTTAAATTAAAAACCCGGGGGTAGATGTGGTTGTTTATATTTAATTTAATAAGTCGGGGGGGAAAAAAAATTTTAATTTTAGTTGGTGGGTGAACTTTAAAATTTTCCTAAAATAAATAAAAAATAAAAATTTTTTTCATTTCTTTTGGACAATTTTTACCCCTCTGCTAAAAAATAAAGTTTTTTGTTTTGGGGTGTTTGTTGTATTAGCCCCTAGGATGTTTTTTAAAAATTTCCCTAGGATTTTTTTTTTTATTCCCTCTGGTTTTTGTTGTATTACCCCCAGGATTTTTGGGGTTTTTTTAAAACCCCTGGGGTGTTTGTTGTTTCCCCCTTTTACCCCCCCCAAAAGGAGTGTGATATTTTTCTTAAAACGGGTTTTTTTTACGAATGATTTTGGGTTTTTCCGGACTCCAAGCTTTTTAAAAAATTTACCGCCGGGGGCCAA
Organism: Timema cristinae; assembly: GCA_039000515.1. Taxonomy (NCBI): domain Eukaryota; kingdom Metazoa; phylum Arthropoda; class Insecta; order Phasmatodea; family Timematidae; genus Timema; species Timema cristinae. The sequence continues at coordinate 7,582,828 of JBCFYV010003508.1, read as the reverse complement.
AACCTTTTTGGGGCAACCCAGCCCCCTGCCCGGTTTAAAAATGCCCCTCTGTGATTACACTTATGGGCCCATGGGGGTTTATTACACCCCAAATTTAAAAAACGGCAGGTATTTTTTTAAAATAAAAATTATCTATCTGCCCGGGGGGAAGTTTGCCCCTTTTTGGATAAACGAGACTGGGGAGGTTTCCCCCGGGGTAAGTTTAAAATTTTATGTTTTTACAATTGAGTTTGTTAAAATTTTTTTTAAAAAAAAAAAAAAATTATTTTTTATTTTTTTAACACCCGTCTTCAAACCCCTTTGGGTTTTTACATTTTTAAATACTAATTTCTTTTAAGGGGTTGGAAATTTTGGGAAAATTTAAAATTTTTAGGGAAGTAAAAACCCCCTTTTGGGAGGGAGAGGGGGAAAACCATTTGGGAAATTTTTACCCCCCGGGGTTTTCCCCCCAAAAAGAGTTTTAAACCCTTTTTTTTTCCCCCCGCCCCTCACCCGGTAAAAGGTCAACACAAAAATTGCGCTTTTGACAACTACGCCCCCGGGGAGGGGGGAAAAAATATTTTAAAATTTTTTTTTTGTGTTTAATTTTAAAAAAATTAAAGGGTGGGAAAAGGGGCCCCTAAAAATTTTTGGTTTTTTGGGGGGTCGAAAAAATTATGTTTTAGTTTTTTTGTGATTTATTTTTTCCCCAATTTTTTTGGATTTGGGTTAGGGGCACCTAGCTGTGAATTTAGAGGTCCCCGGGGTTTAGTTCCCGGGGGGGGGACTTTGGTTATTTCTTCTTTGGGGAATTATTCCTATGGGGTTCCCCGGGGTTGGAAAAATTTTAAAAATTTTTTTTGTTTTAAAACTCCCCCGGGGTAAAACCCCCCTTTTTTCAAAAAAAAAAACAAACATCCCCTTTTTGGGGGGCCCCCATGTAGGGAAAACCCTTTTCAAAGCGACAGATAATCTACATAAAAAAGGAAAAAACCCCCCCTTTAGTCAAAAAAAAAGCCAAAAGTTTAAAAAAAAATTTAAAAAAAAACCCAAATTTAATTTTTTAAAAAGGGGCCCCTTTTTTTGGGGAATTTTTTGGCCCCCCGAAAAAAAAACTCTAGCCTTTTTAGAAAAAATTGCTTTTTTTTTCTCATGTCGAAGTTGTTTATCAAAAAAAACCTATTAGAGGTAAAAAAATTTAAAATTTTTCCCTTTCCCAAAATTTTTTTTAATTTTAAAAAACCACTTGTCTTATTTTTTTTGGGAAAAACAAAAAAATTGGGGGGGAAAATTTTTAAAGGGCCAAAATTTTTAAATTTTTCACATTTAAAAAATTTTGCGATTAAAATAAAAGTAGGGAAAAAAAATTTTTCCGTTTTAAAAGGTTTCAATGGGTTTTTTCAAAAAAGGGGGGATGCAAGGGGGCCCCCCTTACGCACAAAAAATCGTTTTTTTTAAAATTTTTATTTAAAAAAAACCCCCTTTAAAACTTTTTTTAGTACCGGGGAAAATTAAAAAATTTTTTAACCCCTTTTTTTAAAATTTTTAACCCAAAAAACAAATATCGCCCGGGGGGGCTACCCCCCCCCATAGTTTTAAAAAACCCGTTTTGTTTTTGTAATTTATTAGTTATACTTTGTTTTGTTTTTAAAGCTCTTTTTTTTTGGGGTGGAAAAGCCAGGCCCTTTTGGGGAAAAAATGTTATTTTCCCAAGAATTTTTTTTTTTTTGCAAAATTTTTTTTTTGGAAACGAAAATTTTTTCAAGAAAGAAGCTTTTTTTAATTTCTTTTTTTTTAAAAAAAACCTCCCCTTTTGATTTTTTAAAAGTAAAAAAAAAAATCGGTAAAAAATTTAAAAATTTTTTAAAAAAAAAAATGCCCCGGGCCCTTTTTTAAAAAAAAAAAAAATTTTTTAATTAAAAAAAAATAAATAAATTATCTTAGAAGGGGGGCTGAAGGTTTTTAAAATAAAAATTTCACTTTTCCCAGAAAACTTAAATTTCCAAAAAATTTTTTTTTTTTTTCAAGACCCTTGGGCCCCCGGTTTTTTAGCGCCATTACGGGGTTTTAGTGGGGCCCTTTTTTTCTTGTTGGCCCCGGAGGGTTTTTTTTGGGCGGGTTTTTTAAAAACAAACGACGCCTTTTAAACCCCCCCCCCCCCAAAAAAACCCCCCCAAAATAGGTTTTTTGGGGGTTTCATCGAAAAGGGCTAGGGCCCTTTTAAAGTTTTTATTAAAAAAATTCCAAACAAAAACCCTTATTTTGGAAAAATTTTTAGAAACCCAACACCCCTAAATGTATTTTAAAAGTATTTAAAGAAAAACAGAAAAAAACCCCAAAAATTTGTTTTTATAAAGTATCTTTTTCGAACAATTTTTGGGGCATAAAAAAAATTTTTTTCCCCTAAAAAAGACGATAAAAAATTAAATTTTTTTTTTTTATTGTTTAAAATTAAATGTTTAAATTGGGTTCCTTAAAAAAAATTTGTGAAAAGGGGAAGTTTTAATAAATAGTTTTGTTTTAAATTTTAAAATCTACTTTTTTTCTTCCTTATATTATCTTTTCTCTTCTCCTTGTTTTGTTTTTTGGGTAAAAGATTGTAAAATTTTTTTTGATTCTTTTTTTTTAAAAAAAAAATATCCCCAAGTTATAGGCCCTTGAATGGTTAAGGAGGTCACTTAAAGTAAATTATTTTTAAAAAAAAAAAAACAAAATCCCGTAATACTGTAAAATTAAAAATATAAAAAAACTTGACCCCCCCTTTAAAACATTTTTTAAATTTTTAAATGGGTGGGGGGACTGTCCCCCCTTTAATGTTTTAAAAAGGGGGAAAATTTCAACTAACATTATTAAAATTCAAAAAATTTTTGTTTCAATCTATAAAAAGGGTATCCCCCTTTCGGGGTTTTTCATGGTGTAAGGCGCAAATCTCGCAGTGGGCTACCGGTGTTTGATGGGGGTTTGGGGTTTAAAATCTCATTTGGGACAGGGGGGTTTTTTTTTCCCCAAAGGGGGTTTTTTTTCACTCTCCCCCCAGTATTACGGGTACACTTCATTAAAATTTAACCTTCCAACCCCCAAAAATTATTGTTATTTTTTAAGGTGTAAAAACCCCCAACGGGCAGTAAAAAGGGGTTTTGCAAAAAAAAAAATGAACATTAGGTACGCGATGGAGGGCCCCCGGGGGTACTGAGCCCTAAAGGGGTTTTTTAATTCTTCATGCAGGTTTTCGTACATCCTTTGGGGGACCCCAGGGGTCTGAGGGGTGTTAATTACTACCGCAGGTCTCGTACAGTACACTTGTGTGGACCCCAGGGTATGAGGGGTGTTAATTACTTAAAGCAGGTCTCAGTACATTTAATTGTAGGGACCCCCGGGTTTACTAAAGGGGTTTTTAATTACAACACGCAGGTCTCAGTACAGTACACTTGGATGGAAAGCCGGGGGTATGTGGGGGTTTTAAATTTACTTCACGCAGGCCCTCAGTACAGTACATTTGTGATGGCAGGGGTGTTTTGGGGTGTTAATTACTTTCAGCAGGTCTCAGTACAGAAACATTTGTGGGGGGGAAAAAGCCAGGTGTACTGAGGGGTTTTTAATTACTTCCGCAGGTCCCCTTCCCAGTAAAATTGTGTGGACACCCCAGGTTGAAATAGGGGTTTTAAATTTAAATTCAGGGCAGGTTTTCGTCATTTTACATTTGGTAAAGGGAAGCCAGGTGAAATGAGGGGTGTTAATTACTTCACCCCAAGGTTCATTTACAGTACACTTGTGAGGGACACCCAGGTGAAACGGGGGGTTTTAAAATTCCCTACACCGGGTCCGTACTAATTGTAAAGGGACACCCGGTGTACGGGGGGGGTTTTAAATTACTTCATGCATTTCTCAGTAAAGTACATTTGTGATGGACACCCGGGTTGTACTGGGGGGTTTTTAATTACTAAAAACGCAAGGTCTCATTTACGTCCACTTGGTTTGGACAGCCAGGTGTATGAGGGGTTTTTTAATTACTTCTTGCGGTCTAAAGTACAAAACCCCTTGTGATGGACAGCCAGGGGGACTGAGGGGTTTTAAATTTAAATACCACGCGGGTCTCAGTCCCATTTCCCACTTGTGATGGACAAAGCCAGGGGGACAAAGGGTTTTTAAAAAAACCCCCTTTTGGCAGGTCTCAGTACAGAAACCCTTGTGCTGAACTCTATGAAATTCATTTTTTACCTCATTGGGGAAAATGTGCACCCGTAAGACGCGGTGCCATTTTGGTGTTTTTTGACGCGCTGTGAGAAAGGGGCCCTTTTTCCCTTCAGAGTGAGAGGTGGGTTAACTAAAAGGAGCCAATGTGCAAATCATTACGGTCGTGTTTCGCAAAAGCGTTCATTGGGGCCCAAAACCCAGGGGGTCCCGCGGTATTTTTTGGAGTTAAAGAAAAAAAAAAAACATTTCACTGGCATTATTTACTGTAGTAAAACACTTCGTGTATAAGTCATTCACGGGGCTAAAATTTACCTGGTTTACAGTCCGAAATTTTCTAAAAAGTAATCCCTAATATATCACTAAAACCAAACAATGAAATCATCCCCTTTTTGGGTCAAATGAATGAAAACAGATGGGGAATTTTAAATTTTGTTTATTTTTTTGTTAACCACAAATAAATTTAGGCCCAAATTTTTTATTTTTATATTTAATTTTTAGGGCAGACACAAGGTTTATGTTTTAGTTTTTTCCCCCTTAAAAAAAAATATTAACCCCAAATTTCACAAAAAACTTCTAACGAACATAGCTTCAAAAAGGCGACTGGAAAAAATCTTAAACCATGTGTTTGAACATAACGGAAAAACAATTTTTTTTACAAGGAGCAGAACCCGCATTTGATGAAAATTTTTTAAATTCATTTTAAATTTTTCCCAAATCGAAAAAAATAATCATAAATCATTTAATGTATTTTTAAAAAAATGACAAAAAAATTTTTTTTTTTCCCAAGAAAATACGATCCTGTTTTAAAAAGGAAAAATTTGATTTTGTGCACTACATTACACAAAACAGTAACGTTCCAAAACGAAAAATAAGTATTTTTAATTATGTTTAAATATTTTTTCCCGAGTTGGATAAATAAAAAATTTTTTAAAAAAAAATAAAAATAGTATGAGAAAACTTAATTTTTACGTTTTTTTAAAATTTTAAATTTAAAAATAACAGAAATTTAAAATTTAATTTTTAGCACCCGCGTTTTTATACCCGTTGGGGTTTTATACGCTTTAAGTACTAATTACGCAAAGGATTAAAAATTTGGGGAAAGGGTTTTTACTTAGGGGAAGTGAACCCCCCTTTTGGGGAGAGGGGAGGGGGAAAACCCCATTTGGGAAAAACCACCCCCAATTCCCCCCGACCGAGTTTTGGGAACCTCGATCTCCCCTCCTCTAAATTTCACCCCTAAACACGACAACCGTTAGCCAACTACACCACCCGGGTGGGTTTAGGGTAACAAAATTTTTTACATTTAAAACAAAACGTGATCTTTTAAAAGTGTTTGAAAACCCAAAAAACCCAAAACATATGAATTTCGAACTGCCCAATCCAGGAAAAAAACCTATCGTGAACCAAAATATAGTTCAAAAAGGCCCTCTTGGGGCCCTCACAGCTTATTTTTCCCAACCCCCTTTAACAAACTCAAATTTGATTTGAATGGTTTTTAAAAAATGCTTAGGAAATATGTAGCATTAAATTTAATTTTGTTTTGGTTAAAAACGGCCCTTTTTTTTTGTACTTATATTGAAGCCCTTATTTTCCAAAGGGTTGGCTCAAAATCCCCATTTCAAAAATTTTTTAAAAAAAAAATGAAATTTTCCAAATTTGATCATTTTTTTTATCTCCAAATCACGAAAACTTAAACTTTTTTTGTTGACCGCGAAAACCTGCTGCTAAAAATTTTGGTGGTTTTTTTAAAATAGATCGATCTAGTTATTGTTTTTTAAGACGGGGAGTTTAAAAGGGAAATGGGGGGGAAAATTGTAAAGGGAAAAAGATCATTGAGACGACAGCTAAACTGTTGATTACTGTAGGGAACTTTTTGAACTTTTTTGTTTTTTTTTTTGTTTTTTTTTATATTCTTAAAAACTACCCTTTATTCGTTTAAATTTTTCGGGTTTTTTGACTTTATTTTATTTCCCGAAGGTTTACTTTTTAACTGTTTTCTGAGTTTCGTATTTTTAAAATTTAAACCGTTCCGGGAAATTTGGGGTAAGGTATAAAGACTGACCCCTGTATTCGCGGCCCCTTTAATGTGGGTTTTTTAATTTCCCTTAAAACTATAGCGTATTATAAATATTGACCAAAAAAAGAAAAAAACCCTTCCATAAAATATTTTTCCTAAAAAATAAAAATTAATTTTTCTACGTCTTTAAAAAACATAAAATTTTTTCCTAACATTTTTAAATTTTTTTGGGAAAGCCATAAAAAAAGGGGGGGGGAAAATGCTTCAGTCCACCTAATTCAATACAAAACATTGGGAAAACCCCCCAAACCCCCCCCTCCCCCCATCCCCAAGATTGTTTAAATATACAATATAAAATTTTTATTTAAAAGTATTTTATTTTAAAATATCACAATATATGGTTTGTGGGTTTTAAAAAAATACAAAATAAATTTTTGTTATTTTTCTTTAAAATATGTTGACAATTTTTTTAGAAAAAAAAAGTCCTATAAATTTAGAAAAAATTTTAAAATTTTAATTTGTCATTTTCCCTCTACGCTATTTTTTAGGCACTATGACTCCCCTTTTGGATTCTGAAGTGAAAGGCTGTTTTTGTCTGGATCAAAAAAAAATTTCAATCTTAGATCATTTTTTCGCCCTTTAAAAGTTCGTTTTAATGTTTTTTTTATTTATACATAAAATTTTTTAAAAAAAGGTGTGGAAAAAAAAATTTATTTGTAACCGAATTGTTTTTAGAAGTAAAAAAACAGTTATTTAGTCGTTTATGCTTTCCCTCACAGGTGGATTTTCCAAATTTTTGAGTGAAAAAAATTTTACTGTTTTTTTACTTTATAAAAAGTGGGCCAAAAATTTATCAGTTTAGTGGGGCAGCCCCCCCTTTTAGGCCCACAAACGACGCCCATAAAAAAAACCCCTAATGACTGTAGTCATGGAATGGGAAATTTTATTTCCTTTTTGATTGGCCCAATCTGTACACTCAGGTCCCACTTGGGAAACAAAAATTTTTTGTTTCTTCAACTCAATTTTTAAAGAAATAAACCCCAAAAATCATTTTTTCAAGGGGGCGTTCTATTGAATACTGGGAAAATTTCCACCTTCCATCCCAAAAAAAGGGGTCCAGACTAAGGCGGCGCGACTCACGGTTGGGAAACACTTGGGTAAAGGGCGAACAACCGGTCGAGAAAGAAAACCAAACCATTGTCTTTGGAACAAAGTAGTCAACTATTGAAACCCACGCACTTTGGTTTTTTTTAGATGAATTTTTTGGGTTAAAGAGCTTGACTATAAAAAAAACTTTTTCTTAAGTCAAAAACCAACATTGAGCAACCAAAAAACAATTTTTAAACAATAAAAAAAACGACTAATTGACCAAGCATGTGCTTTTTTAAAAGTTTTCTTGTAGTTATATGGCCCTTTTGCAAGGGGGTGTTGTCCCAAATGTAGCAGTGTCGGAGAGAGAGACGGGGGCCCCCCACCTCAAAAACCCGTGGGGAGAGATGATCCCCCCCCTCAACACCCGTGGCAGAGAAAATGATCCACCCTCAACACCATTACAGAGAGATTATCCCCCCTCAAACCCCCGTTTTCCCGAGGATGATCCACCCCTCAACCCCAATGGGAGAGAGACCAAATTCATTCCCCCCCTGGGTTTTTAAAAAAGTATTTAAACGAGCTAAAGTTAAAAACCCATAATTTTTTTTGTTTTTAAAAAATTAAAAACAACTTATTTGGCCAAAAAAATTTTAAAATTGTTTCAGTTTAAAAAATAAAAAATAATAATATTGCGTTTCTGGGCTACATTACACGTTTTTTGAAATATTACCCCGCACTAAAGTGTTGTTACCCCGGGGAAAAACCCCCCAAAAGTACTAATCGTACCTCCTTTTTCCCTGGAGGCGTTTTTTAAAGCCCCGATGAGGGGAGGTGATGGTGTTTGAACCCAGTGAAAACATTAACCAAAAATTTAACCCCAAATTACCCGGGCCCCTTTGGGGACCGTTGGGGGTAATTCCTCTTCCCAAAAAAGTTTCCCAAAGGGTTTAAAACGGGGAAATTTAGCCCCGGACCCTTAGGGGCCCGCAGCCAGGGGTCTGGCCAAATATACCATGAGGTAGGCTATAGCTTCTGTGGAAACAATTAGTTAAAAATTTTTTTACATACTTTATTTCAACAGTTCTTGAATATTTCCTGTGGGGTATACTGAAAATTTTGGGCAGAAAAAATTTTAAATGAGCAGTCCCCTTTTTAAAATTTAGGGTGTCCCAAAACAAATATTCAAGAACATTTTTAAGAATACTTAAAAAGTAGAAAATGAATCTAAATAGAGAGGACTCAGGAGAGCTGGGCTAGAGTGTTCACGAGGAATTGAGAGAACTCAGTAGAGCTGGGGACTAATATGTTCACGAGGATATAGAGGGACTCACGGAGAGCAGGGCTAGAGTGTTCACGAGGAAAGGAGAGAACTCACGGAGAGCTGGGGACTAGGAGTGTTCACGAGAAATAAAAGAACTACGGAGAGCGGAGAGCTAGGAAGTGTTCACGAGGAAATAGAGAGAAACTCACGGAGAGCTGGGACTAATAGTGTTCACGAGGAAATAGAGAGAACTCACGGAGAGCTGGGACATAATAGTGTTCACGAGGAATTTGAGAGGATCAGGAGAGCAGGGACTAAAGAGTGTTCACGAGGAATAGAGAGAGCTTTCCCGAGAGCTGGGGAACTAATAGTGTTCACGAGGAAATAGAGAAGGACTCACGGAGAGCTGGGGACTAATAGTGTCTCGAGGAAATAAAGAGAACTCACGGAGAGCTGGGGATAATAGTTTTTCACGAGGAAATAGAGAGAACTCACGGGGAGCTGGGGACTTATTAGTGGTCACGAGGAAATAGAGAGAGCTCACGGAGAGCTGGGGACTAATAGTGTTCACGAGGAAATAGGAGAAATCATGGAGAGCTTGGGACTAGGGGGTGTTCACGAGGAAAAGAGAGAACTCACGGAGAGCTGGGGACTAAAGTGTTCACGAGGAAATAGAGAGAACTCACGTAGAACTGGGTACTAATAGTGTCACGAGGAAATAGAGAGTAACTCACGGAGAGCTGGGTACTAATAGTGGTCACGAGGAATATAGAGATAAATCACGGAGAGCTGGGGACTAGGAGTGTTCAAGAGAAATAGAGAGAATTACGGAGAGTGAGACTAGGAGTGTTCACGAGGAAATAGAGAGAACTCACGGAGAGCTGGGGACTATAGTGTTCACGAGGAAATAGAGAGAACTCATGGAGAGCTGGGGACTATAGTGTTACGAGGAAATGAGAGAAACTCACGGTGAGTCTGGGCCTAGGAGTGTTCCAAGGAAATAGAGAGAACTCACGGAGAGCTGGACTAGGAGTGTTCACGAGGAAATAGAGAGAACTCATGGAGAGCTGGGACTAAGAGTGTTCACGAGGAAATAGAGAGATTCACGGAGAGCTGGACTAGGAGTGTTCACGTGGAAATAGAGAGAACTCACGGAGAGCTGGGGACTAAATGTTGGTTCACGAGGAATAGAGGGAACTCACGGAGAGCGGGGATAAGAGTGTTCACGAGGAAATAGAGAGAACTCACGGAGAGCTGGGGACTAGGAGTGTTCACGAGGAAATAGAGAGAGACTCACGGAGAGCTGGGACTAGATGTTCACGAGGAAATAGAGAGGACTCACGGAGAGCTGGGGACTAGGAGTGTTCACGAGGAAATAGAGAGAACTCACGGAGAGCTGGGGACTAGGATGTGTTCACGAGGAAATAGAGAGGGCTCACGGAGAGCTGGGACTAGTAGTGTTCACGAGGAAATAGAGAGGACTCACGGAGAGCTGGGGACTAGGAGTGTTCACGAGGAAATAGAAGAGGACTCACGGAGAGCTGGGGACTATAGTGTTCCGAGGAAATAAGAGAACTCACGGAGAGCTGGGGAATAATAGTGTTCACGAGGAAATAGAGAGACTCACGGAGAGCTGGGGACTAAAGAGTGTCACGAGGAAATAGAGAGGACTCACGGAGAGCTGGGGACTAATAGTGTTCACGAGGAAATAGAGAGAAACTCACGGAGAGCTGGGACTAGGAGTGTTCACGAGGAAATAGAGAGAACTCACGGAGAGCTGGGGACTAATAGTGTTCACGAGGAAATAGAGAGAACTCACGAGAGCTGGGACTAATAGTGGTCACGAGGAAATAGAGAGAACTCACGGAGAGCTGGGACTAATAGTGTTCACGAGGAAATAGAGAAACTCACGAGAGCTGGGGACTAGATGTGTTCAAGAGGAAATAGAGAGAACTCACGGAGAGCTAGAGCTAGGAGTGTTCACGAGGAAATAGAGAGAACTCACGGAGAGCTGGGGACTAGGAGTGTTCACGAGGAAATAGAGAGAACTCAGGAGAGCTGGGGACTAAGTGTTAACGAGGAAATAGAGAGAACTCACGGAGAGCTGGGCCTAGGAGGTTCACGAGGAAATAGAGATGAACTCACGGATGAGCTGGAAGCTAGGGGTGTTCACGAGGAAATAGAGAGAACTCTGGAGAGCTGGGGACTAATAGTGGTCACGAGGAAATAGAGAGAATTCACGGAGAGGAGAGCTAGGAGTGTTCACGTGGAAATAGAGAGAAAATCACGGAGAGCTGGGGACTAATGGTGGTCACGAGGAAATAGAGGGAACTCACGGAGAGCTGGGGAATAATAGTGTTCACGAGGAAATAGAGAGAACTCACGGAGAGCTGGGACTAATAGTGGTTTACGAGGAAATAGAGAGAGCTCACGGAGAGCTGGGGACTAATAGTGTTCACGAGGAAATAGAGAGGACTAACGGAGAGCTGGGGACTAGGAGTGTTCACGAGGAAATAGAGAGAACTCACGGGAGAGCTGGGACTAGGAGTGTTCACGAGGAAATAGAGAAGGGCTCACGGAGAGCTGGGGACTAATAGTGTTCACGAGGAAATAGAGAGGACTCACGGAGAGCTGGGACTAGGAGTGTTCACGAGGAAATAAAGAGGACTCACGGAGAGCTGGGGACTAGGAGTGTTCACGAGGAAATAGAGAGGACTCACGGAGAGCTGGGGACTAGGATGTTCACGAGGAGATAGAGAGAACTCACGGAGAGCTGAGAGCTAGGAGTGTTCACGAGGAAATAGAGAGAACTCACGGAGAGCTGGCGACTAGGAGTGTTCACGAGTAAATAGAGAGGACTCATGGAGAGCTGGGAGCTAGGAGTGTTCACGAGGAAATAGAGAGAACTCACGGAGAGCTAGGGACTAATAGTGGTCACGAGGAAATAGAGAGGACTCACGGAGAGCTGGGGACTAGGAGTGTTCACGAGGAAATAGAGAGAACTCACGGAGAGCTGGCGACTAGGAGTGTTCACGAGTAAATAGAGAGGACTCATGGAGAGCTGGGAGCTAGGAGTGTTCACGAGGAAATAGAGAGAACTCACGGGAGCTGGGGACTAATAGTGGTCACGAGGAAATAGAGAGGACTCACGGAGAGCTGGGGACTAGGAGTGTTCACGAGGAAATAGAGAGAACTCACGGAGAGCTGGGGACTAATAGTGGTCACGAGGAAATAGAGAGGACTCACGGAGAGCTGGGGACTAGGAGTGTTCACGAGGAAATAGAGAGAACTCACGGAGAGCTGGGGACTATAGTGGTCACGAGGAAATAGAGAGGACTCACGGAGAGCTGGGGACTAATAGTGGTCACGAGGAAATAGAGAGAACTCATGGAGAGCTGGGAGCTAGGAGTGTTCACGAAGAAATAGAGAGAACTCACGGAGAGCTGGGAGCTAGGAGTGTTCACGAAGAAATAGAGAGAACTCACGGAGAGCTGGGGACTAGGAGTGTTCACGAGGAAATAGAGAGGACTCACGGAGAGCTGGGACTAGGAGTGTTCACGAGGAAATAGATAGAACTCACGGAGAGCTGGGGACTAATAGTGGTCACGAGGAAATAGAGAGGACTCACGGAGAGTTGGGGACTAGGAGTGTTCACGAGGAAATAGAGAGAACTCACGGAGAGCTGGGGACTAGGAGTGTTCACGAGGAAATAGAGAGGACTCACGGAGAGCTGGGGACTAATAGTGTTCACGAGGAAATAGAGAGGACTCACGGAGAGCTGGGGACTAGGAGTGTTCACGAGGAGATAGAGAGAACTCACGGAGAGCTGAGAGCTAGGAGTGTTCACGAGGAAATAGAGAGAACTCACGGAGAGCTGGCGACTAGGAGTGTTCACGAGTAAATAGAGAGGACTCATGGAGAGCTGGGAGCTAGGAGTGTTCACGAGGAAATAGAGAGAACTCACGGAGAGCTGGGGACTAATAGTGGTCACGAGGAAATAGAGAGGACTCACGGAGAGCTGGGGACTAGGAGTGTTCACGAGGAAATAGAGAGAACTCACGGAGAGCTGGGGACTAATAGTGGTCACGAGGAAATAGAGAGGACTCACGGAGAGCTGGGGACTAATAGTGGTCACGAGGAAATAGAGAGAACTCATGGAGAGCTGGGAGCTAGGAGTGTTCACGAAGTAATAGAGAGAACTCACGGAGAGCTGGGAGCTAGGAGTGTTCACGAAGAAATAGAGAGAACTCACGGAGAGCTGGGGACTAATAGTGGTCACGAGGAAATAGAGAGAACTCACGGAGAGCTGGGGACTAGGAGTGTTCACGAGGAAATAGAGACAACTCACGGAGAGCTGGGGACTAATAGTGTTCACGAGGAAATAGAGAGAACTCACGGAGAGCTGGGGACTAGGAGTGTTCACGAGGAAATAGAGAGGACTCACGGAGAGCTGGGAGCTAGGAGGGTTCACGAGGAAATAGAGAGAACTCACGGAGAGCTGGGGACTAATGGTGGTCACGAGGAAATAGAGGGAACTCACGGAGAGCTGGGGACTAATAGTGTTCACGAGGAAATAGAGAGAACTCACGGAGAGATGGGGACTAATAGTGTTCACGAGGAAATAGAGATAACTCACGGAGCGCTGGGGACTAATAGTGTTCACGAGGAAATAGAGAGAACTCACGGATAGCTGGGGACTAGGAGTGTTCACGAGGAAATAGATGAAATTCACGTAGAGCCACTGATAAGGAGAGACGAATTCACAATGTAGGATTAGACATGGAGAGACTGCAGGAAGGAGAGTGCATTAAAATATGATCTTCATTTGTCTTTAGACAAAGAGCATCAAGGCCAAATGGTGGACATTGAGTTCATGCAGGAGAGTAGTAAAATTATTCTTTATTAATTTTTTTTTCATGACGCTTAACAAGCACCTTTTGAAAATGTAATCATATCCGCGCACTAACTAGTATACCTATGGGTTTTAAGGCACTCGGTACAAGGGAGGGGCAATCAGCGTCTGAGACTCTCACCTCAGCTGCTTTTTTAGCCTAATAATACAATTTGGAGCCAAGAATTGTCAGACCTCATATCTGGCCAATGGTTACACTACCCAAGTTCAAGTGATGGAAACACCTCAACCACCAAACGTTACAACATCAATTAAATATTTCTAATAGGACCTAGCTATAAACAAATAAAACAATCATTTTGAAATCACCCAGGGTCGATATAGATTCTCCTCAGTCAGACTCACTCATCATTTTTCCTCGAATACGAGGTCCTTGAGAAAAAGACGCGAAAGGATTTTTCCACGTGGATTTATGACGAGGAATCAAATGCAACTCATGCGTTTTCCCGATTCTTCATCCACCGCAGCCCGGCGTTATATTATTCATGTACGTGCTTATGATCGAGCCTCTCTCTCTATCTTGTGGTTTGCACCTGTCATTGATGCCAGGAGAGCTCCGCGCGACCTGAATTCCAAGCAGCCGGGCACTCCAACGAGCGCTTCTTCTCTTCACAGTCAAGGCGGTAACTTCTTTTCAAATACAAGTGAGGACCTCGTGTGTTGCTTTACCTCTAACGACCCTTATCTTCGAATGGCTGATGACATTTTCTGTTCATTCTACTAGTAGTTGAAAGTCTAGTCCTATTTTTTTTACAGGTAAAAAAAAAAAAACGCGTATATGTTCCGTATTTTACTGTGCATCCCGTAAATGTCCCCTAGTTTAGAAATTACATGTTGTGAATCATTGAAACTTCGGTATTTTACAATATTTATCTTTCTGAGTTTATCAAATCATAACAGTGATACGATATTCTTTGTTACAATTTTAAATGGAGAGATCTGAATTTGGAATTTGGGTGTTGGAAATACCCGAATTCGTATCTAATTACTGATAACAGCGTTTCACGTAACGGTTAGTCAGTCTGCACCAAGATCACGATTAATTAACAAAGGGTAATAGAAATTAATAACAACAATGGGTGACCTGGTTGTCTAGGGGTAAGGTGTCGGACTTCTGTGTTGGGGTCCGGGGTTCAATCCTCGGTCCCGGCACAGATTTATCTGATTACCAAACCCTTCCTTCCCCTCTGACAAGACATCTTGTGAATGTGGGGAATGCCAGGCCTCCACCGTGGTTCGGATTCCACGTTAAACTGTAGGTCCTCCATTTCATCTCCACAATCACCCTACCATTACACATTAGCGTAAGTGCGTATAACCCGAACGGGTAGTAAGACGCGGTGCTAATATAATAATAATAATAATAATAATAATAATAATAATAATAATAATAATAATAATAACAACAATAAGCATAATAATTCAATAATTAACAGAGTAGGCAGAGTAGTCGATCTTTAACAAGATGGTGTCCCGTATTTGTGTTATGAGAAAATGGTCACCTTAAGTTATTGAGATGAAAACATTGCACTAGATAAACTAATTTGAATTTATAACCGTTAAAACTAAAAATGAAACTCCCGTTTCAGTAGATACTCAGTAGATACTGGTGTAACGGTCAGTGTACCTGACTACGAGCCTAGGGGTCTCGAGTTCAATTCATGACTGGTGCCTTGAGTATTTTTTCTTTGAATGGAATGATCCCAACGGATTTATTAGGCTTTGTTTAGGTTTAATATCATTCCTGGTTCCACACCTTCATAATCACTATCATCACATCATCTCATTAAGACAACCTACTATGGTGTACCCTGGGCCACGTTCTGTCACAAGAGAGGCTAATAGTCTACATACAGACAACCTCCTATGGTGTACCCTGGGCAACATTCTGTCACAAGAGAGGCTAATAGTCTACATACAGACAACCTCCTATGGTGTACCCTGGGCAACATTCTGTCACCAGAGAAGCTAATAGTCGACATACAGACAACCTCCTATGGTGTACCCTGGGCAACGTTCTGTCACCAGAGAGGCTAATAGTCTACATACAGACAACCTCCTATGGTGTACCCTGGGCAACGTTCTGTCACCAGAGCAGCTAATAGTCTACATACAGACAACCTCCTATGTTGTACCCTGGGCAACGTTCTGTCACCAGAGAGGCTAATAGTCTACATACAGACAACCTCCTATGGTGTACCCTGGGCAACGTTCTGTCACCAGAGAGGCTAATAGTCTACATACAGACAACCTCCTATGGTGTACCCTGGGCAACGTTCTGTCACCAGAGAGGCTAATAGTCTACATACAGACAACCTCCTATGTTGTACCCTGGGCAACGTTCTGTCACCAGAGAGGCTAATAGTCTACATACAGACAACCTCCTATGGTGTACCCTGGGCAACGTTCTGTCACCAGAGAGGCTAATAGTCTACATACAGACAACCTCCTATGGTGTACCCTGGGCAACGTTCTGTCACCAGAGAGGCTAATAGTCTACATACAGACAACCTCCTATGTTGTACCCTGGGCAACGTTCTGTCACCAGAGAGGCTAATAGTCTACATACAGACAACCTCCTATGGTGTACCCTGGGCAACGTTCTGTCACCAGAGAGGCTAATAGTCTACATACAGACAACCTCCTATGTTGTACCCTGGGCAACGTTCTGTCACCAGAGAGGCTAATAGTCTACATACAGACAACCTCCTATGTTGTACCCTGGGCAACGTTCTGTCACCAGAGAGGCTAATAGTCTACATACAGACAACCTCCTATAGTGTACCCTGGGCCACGCTATGTGTCACCAGAGAAGCTAATAGTCGACATACGATGACCGAACTTGGATGTCAAAGTCTCTTCTATTTATACATGTTACACGAGGGGAAAAAAAAGTAGCTTCATGGTTTTTGTGGAACATGATATATTATTTAAAATGTCAGCAACTATTTAACAATAAAGAGAATTTCCGCTCAAGTAAATTAATGTTTTTTTTAGAGTCAAGTTTTACTCTTTTTAATTGTAGCTATTATAATCATAACATTTTCCGTTACATTAAATTTAAGTAATAGTGTTTTCTGTACAATATTCGCTTGTTACTATTTTGTGGCGAAACATGTACGGTTCTAAACTGTACTCGTTTTAAACAATACTAAAATGTATGCCCTTGTGATCTGTCTCAGGGATGGCAAATCCATGGCACGTGAGCCACCGAGGAGCATGCGATCACGATTTGGGTGGCCCGTCAACATGAAAAAGATAAATATTGAGTAAAACATTTACCCAACGTGGTACAATTTTTCAGTCAACAATATTTCAACAGCCATCTCGTTCGATGTCACGTCACAATTAATTATTTGAATTCAACAATGGTTGACATTGCTCGTACTTACGTGTGTTCTTGTTCTTTTGTTATCACCACTTATAGCTGCCAAAGTTATACACATATACAGGGTGAGGCTGAATCAGTTAGATTATTAGTAACCTCAGCGCGTTGTTCAGCACTTTCCTCAGCAAAGATCGTCTAATTGATTCTGCCTCACCCTGTATAATAAGTACCCTAATGGGGTGGGGATGAGGAAGGAAGAACTTTTGTGATAATTTACCCACATTTACGTGGAAGGAGTGTGGTAAACAATATTAGGGAAAAACTACCTTCAGACCCAGCTGGGGCTCGAACCCCGATCTCCCCGTCAACAGCAGGTTAGTCTCACACGAGAGTGACGCCTTAGACCATTCGGCCACTGAAAGGGGTTTGTGTGCTGTTGAAGACAAGCTATGAACAAAACATTATTAATTATCTTGACCATCAAAATACAACATGTTTCAAACTAATATGGAAAATATTATGTAGGTTTTTTATTTTAACATCGTTCTATTGTCTCTTTTTTTCCATTTCTGATAAATGATTTTACTTAAAGTTACTGTAATTCATATTATCTAAGACACTCACTTTGATAATTAAATAAATTATCCTTATTTAAATTCAGGCACTGTTAAAACATTTACAATTTGATTTTAGTTATTCATTACATTTCATAATGTTTAACAAGTTTTGATTTTTAAATAATTATTCATTAAAAAACTTAAATAAGAGGTGGCACACTGGTTGGGGCTTGATGGATCTAGAACGTTCAGCAAAATATACGATTACTTACCTATATTAATCTGAGAAATATTATTTGGCATATTATGAAACAGACCAAAAAGAATTAAAAAATAATAATATTTCTACACATTTTGAGATTTAATCAAGAAGATACTTAAAATAATTAGACTATCGAATAAACAATGTTACAATATTTTGTTAACGTGAAAGATTCCCATGAGCTTTACTACTTGTGCAGATTTTCCGAATTTTCACACTAAAGTTGTAGCGATGAGGAGAGTAGGATTTATAAAATATTCATACAAATTCGAGTGAACGGGTTGAGTGTAAATTAATTACAATCCATTACATCCGACAGGGTCTCAAACCCAGGCACTGTCAGTCCTGTTTATTGAGAGAATAGCGCCTTATATACCTACTTCGGTGGCTGCGTGGTCTACGGCGCTACTCGGAAAGTAGACTAGACTGCTCACGATGAGGAGATCGAGGTTCTAATCTCGGTCGGATGTACTGAGGGTGGTTTTTCATTTCGCCTCTACGCAAAGTAGGTACATTTCCTCAAAATAATAAATAAATAACCTTTCTTATCCCCAAAACCATTAGCGTAGTGTAATGATACTGTTTTGGACCCCTCTCATATATTCAAAAAGTCATGGATGAAGTGTATTTTATTTAAAGTTGTTATCCCTTTTACTGCGGCTTCGCGTGGAGTGGTTTTGTCTCGTCGAAGTCCAGTTTCCGGGCGACGGTGGTTGTCAGTCGTCGATCCCGTGGGTCCAGTGGATGGGGGTAAGGAAGGGAGATGGGGGAGAAAACAGATAGGTCAGAGTCCCGGCAACATGAAGTCGCGGTGGGAGGTAAGGATCTGTCCCGGCAACACGGAGTCGCGGTGGGAGGCAGGGGAACAGTCCCGGCAACACAGAGTCGCGGTGGGAGGCAGGATAACCATCCCGGCAACACGGAGTCGCGGTGGGAGGTCGGGGATAGTCGGGAAGGGTAGGTGACGACGATAAAAAATGCTCTTTTCAAACGAAACAAGATGGTGTATAATGCTCTTTCACAAAGGTGGTTCTCCAAGGTTGGGTCACCACTGAACTCGAATCGCCTTTCGGCTGTTGCCCGACATAGAACATCTGACTTGACAGTTATGCCACGCCAGGTTGTCTATGAAAGGGCTGATTTGTTGTTTGAGTACCGAGTCACTGTCGTGACTCTTAACCTCGTGAATGAAATTAATACCTATGAAATGGAACAGATGAAATGAGGCTGTAAGAGAATTACACGTGTATTAGTAAATTACCCTTTGAGGTGCAATTTGTGTTTGTGATGGGTCGTGGGAATTTGGGAGGATTTTCTTTTCTTGGGATGTGGGAAGGTGTGTTTAAGGTATGATGGTGAGTTGTGAGTGATTGCGCTGGGTCTCGGGAATTGGGGAGGATTTTCTTTTCTTGGGATGTGGGGAGGTGTGCTTAAGGTATGATGGTGAGTTGTGAGTGATTGTGCTGGGTCGTGGGAATTTGGGAGGATTTTCTTTTCTTGGGATGTGGGAAGGTGTGTTTAAGGAATGTGGTGAGTTGTGAGTGAATGCGTTGGGTCTCGGGAGTTGGGGAGGATTTTCTTTTCTTGGGATGTGGGTAGGTGTGTTTAAGGTATGATGGTGAATGATTGCGCTGGGTCGCGGGAATTGGGGAGGATTTTCTTTTCTTGGGATAAGGGTAGGTGTGTTTAAGGTATGATGGTGATTTTTGGATGATTTAGTGAGTCGATTTCCGGGAAGGGTCGAAAGGTTTAGCTTGACTGTAGGGAATAGGTTTGACGCGGATGGTTACATATCCATTCCCCATCTGGGGCCGACAGTGGCGCCAGCGTTATTCTCTGGCTAGAAGGTTGACCTAGTCGGTTATCCCAGTGGAGTCCGGCGGTGGCAAAGGTTATAAAGAGTTGCTTGTTGGGGTAGGATTTTCTTTTCTTGGGATTAGGATTGAGGTGGATACATTTCCATTCCCCATCTGGGGCCGTCAGTGGCGCCAGCGTTATTCTCTGGCTAGAAGGTTGACCTAGGCGGTTATCCCAGTGGCGTCCGGCCGTGACTAAGGTTGTAATGGTATGAAATGAGTGAATTGTGTGTGAAGGTCGGGTTTAAGATTGGATCAAGGATGGGTGGGGGTGGGTTGGTGTGGTTACTGGTGGTTCTGCTGTCACTTTGGCGTAGTTGATTGTCGAGTGTAATAAGTAAAATTATTATTAAATTAAGAAAGTTACATCTAGGTTTTTTTTTTTTCTAGTATTTTCAACTAGGGTTTTTTGTTATTTTTTGATTTTCTTTTGGTTTTTTTTTTAATTTTTTTTTTTTTTTTTAGATTATTATTAATAGCTCAACTACGCCAGCCTGGGTCGTTTGTAGTATCTCAGTTCAGCAGGGTCGTAGCGTCCTAGGTCCCTAACTATCTCGTTGGAGTGTGTGTCTGTCTGTTCGTACAGTCTCTTGTTTCGGTCTTTGTATATCTCCTGGAGTTGCCTACAGTTAGTCATCGTGTGCAAGTCTGTGTTTCTAGTGCGCCGTGGTGCCCCAGTGATTGTTCTTAGTATCTTGTTTTGTGTTGTTTGTAGTTTTTTTGTGTGAGTCTTAGGTCCGTAACTCCATGCTGGGCAGTTATATAGTATTATTGGCAGTATCATGGATTTGTATAGTATTGTTTTTGTGTGAATTGTTAGCTCCCTGCCCTTAAGTAGTGGATATAATTGAACAAATCTGCCTGTTGCTTTCTGATTGATGGCTACAGTATGTTTCAGCCAGGTTAATTTTGAATCTATTGTGATGCCTAAATATTTAGTTTCTTTTTTCACGGGTATTTCCGTGTCAAATAGAATGAGTGGGGCTGGTAGATGTTTGTTTCTACGGCTTATGATTAAAGCTGCGGATTTGGCTGCGTTGACCTTGATCCGCCAGTTTGTGAGCCAGTTTTGTAAGGTCACTAGGTATCTTTGTATTGCCAGACTGGCATAGTTAATGTTTTTATTGACGGTGTAAATCATGGTGTCGTCTGCGAAAAGTCTAACTTTGGTTTGAGCGTGGGTGGGAATGTCTGAGATGTATATGTTGTATAGGTGAGGTGAGAGTGATGATCCCTGGGGCACCCCTGCCTTTATGTCGTGTGTGTTAGATTTTGAACCCTCCATCACTACCTGAAACTTTCTCCGCGCAAGAAAGCTGGCGACTGTGTGTATGAGCCATTGGGGGTATCCAAGATTTATTAATTTTTGTAGTAGGCCTGTGTGCCAAACTTTGTCGAAAGCTTTTTCTATATCTAGGAATATTGCTATTATATTCTTTTTCTCTGTGAAAGCTTCTGTTGCGTCCTCAATTAGATTTAGTACTGGATAGATAGTGGAGTGTTTTTCCCTGAAGCCGAATTGAAGGTTGGGTATGATATTTCTTGTTTCACTAAAGTGGTTCAGTCTTTTTAGGATTAGTTTTTCAAACAATTTACTAAGGGAGGTGAGAAGACTTATTGGCCGTCTGTTTTGAGGAAACATCGGGTCCTTTCCAGGTTTGGGGAGGGTAATTATTCTCGCCAGCTTCCATACGTCCGGGAAGTGACAGAGTGAGAGTAGGGCATTGAATATGTGCAGAAGCATCAGTGTTGCTTTCGGTGGAAACTGTTTGATTGTTTCGTTTGACAGTCGGTCATGGCCTGGCGCTTTGTTATTTGGGAGGTATTTTATTTTGAATTTAAGTTCCTCTAGGGTTATTGGGTCTGCCTGCGATGCCATTGGTCTATTTAGGTATGTTCTTACTGATCTATTGGCGTCCCTTACAAAGCCTGGGTTTTGGGGGTTGTCATTGGGGGTGAACTGTTTTTCTAACGTCACGGCTATGGCTTCTGCTTTCTCAGAGCTTGTGTAAGCCATGCCGTTCTCGCCGTGTATGGCTGGGACTGATTGTTTTTTTTCAGATTTTAATTGTTTTGATATTTTCCAGATTTTGCTGGAATCTAGTGCGGCGTCTGTAACGTAGTTGTTCCAGTTGTTTATTTTTATTTGTTTAACTTTAAGCCTTACTTGTGCCCTGAGTCTATTGTATACAGTTCTATGGTGTGGGGTTCTGTACCTTTGCCAGTCTCTCCTCGCCTCTCTTTTCTGAGCTATCAGAAAGTCAAGGTCCGGGTGCTGGGGTCTTAGGTCGTGTCTTACTATTTCTAAGGTTGTGTTGGATCTGTAGGCTTCCTGAACAGTGTTGGTAAATAATTGGAGTGTAGCGTCGGCTTCCTCTGTTGTTGTTATGTGGATGGTCTCGGGTAGAGAATGATTCAGTGATCTTTTAAAGCCCTCCCAATCGCTTGTGGATTTTAGTTGTTTTAGGCCTTTTATTTCTATGTCTGTATTAATAGTAATCTCGCACAACATGGGGTTGTGGTCAGAGTCCAGCTCTTTCAATACTGTTAGCTCCTCCGACGTCACCCCCACGTTGGTCAAGACCACATCTATAATATCGGGTCTTTGTAGTGGGTTAGAGGGGTAAAAAGTGGGTTCGCCAGGCCCTAACACTATGTAGTCGTTTCTGTCTGCGTGGTCGTTGAGTGTCCTACCGTCCCTTGTGGTTAGTCTGCTATTCCAGTTTTGGTGTTTACTGTTTAAGTCCCCTGCTAAAAATATTTTGTCGGAGTCAATGATTGTGTCTAAGTCTTGTTGCAGTAAAGTCTTGGTCGGTGGTTTATATATGGCTGCGAATAGGATACTCCGCTTTTGGTATTTACTTGGATTGCTGTTGCTTCTAGGTTTTGTAGATTTTGGTAGATGTGGCGGTAGTGTGGTAGATTGTTTTTGATAAAGACCGCAGTTCCCCCTCCCCTGCCGTTGGGTCGGTCGTTCCTGTATATATCATAGCCCAAGAAGTGGATATTTTTGTTTGGGTTTAGGTGTGTCTCATTTATTAGTGCTATATCTATTCCATAGGTTTTGAAAAGTTCCTCCAGTTCTTTAGCTTGCGTGAGTATCCCGTTCGCGTTCCATATAAAAACACGTAGTATGTCCTTAGTCCAAGTCTTTGGTCCGTTAGTCATCCTGCTTTGTAAAATATTCAGTCACACTTTCTATTAGAATGAACATTTTGTCTGTGGAGTTCTCGCATTGACTTAGTCTTGCTAGATAAGGTTTGAAATGTGAGATTATTTTAAAAATGTTTAATTCTTTTAGTAGGCCTAATAGATCTTTAATATCTGTCAGGATTGAGTTTTCTTGTTGTGGTTGTGCGCGGGCCCGCTGTCCTTGGACTGCAGCCGCGTAGCTCCGGTGAATGCCGGCCGCTGTTGTGTTGTCTTTCTTTGTGAGTGGCGGGGGGACACGAGCCTCCTCTGTGGTTGGTTGGTTGTGTCTGGGTCTCAATTGGGGGAAGCTGCTTGTTGTCGCCTGGTGTGTTGGGGTGTGTTTGTTTGAACTCTGTTTGTTTACTAGAGTGGCTTTTCTCTTCTCGAGTAAATCCACATAAACTGGACACTTGCTGTAGTTAGCCGTGTGGCTACCTCTACAGTTTATGCATCGGGCGGGGTGTAGTATTTCTTTTTTGGGGCAGTCTTTGGTCTCGTGTAGATTTGTACACTTGACGCATCTGGGGATGTTTTGGCAATTGTTCTTAGTGTGGCCGTATCTTTGGCATCTGTGACACTGCGCTATTGTGTTTGTGGGTGGGATGTATGGTACTATTTTGACTCTAGTGTGGTTTAAGTACTCAATTTTGTAGATGTCGGATGTCTGAGTTTTTGGCGATTGTGACTTGAAAGGTCGGCAGTAGTGTCACTGTTTGTGTCGTGTTGTCAGCCTGTGCTTTTTTGGTGAACTGTCTTACGTCGGTAACGGGGTATCCTAGCCCCATTAGTTCTGATTGGATGTCCTCAGTGGCCATATTGGGAGGGAGCCCCTTGATAACCACTTTGACAGGCTTGTCCCTTGGCAAAGTGTATGTGTGAAATTCTTGCTTCATGTCCTTGAGCAAGTGTTGAATCAAGTCGTAGTCTTGTCTGTTTGTTGTGTGAATTTTGAGCCCATTTGTCACGTATGTTATTTTGATGTCGTTTCCCATTTCTTTGGCCAGTTTTGTGATTCGGTTATAGTTTGATGTGCCCAGTGTTACTATCGGTGGGAACCTTTTGATGTTGTCGGTCTGTGGTTGGTCGTGTTTGTCTTGTTGTGTGGGTCCTACTTGTGTGGTATTTTGGTCGGCGGCCTTTGTTAGGGTCTCGAATTTGTTTGTCAGTGTCAGTGTTTTTTTGGTGTGAGTGTTTTGCCGGAGTTTGCACTTGCGCTTTCTCCCAAGCTTGTCGGCTAAGGTGAATTTACCTTGGCCGTCTGTGTCAGCTTCCATGTCTGATCCCTCGGTTGATGTGCATGACATGTCTGATTCTGTTGGGTTTTGTCTCGGTTGTTTTGGGGTGGCCATTTCACACAGCCCTGAAAAGGGCAGGCTAGTGGCCAGTGTGGAAGGGCTACTTGGCCCCCCTCTGTGCAGTGTGGGCGGGCTTGGAGAGTGTTGTATGATGGTCCCGGAAGACAGACTCCGACTACGAGGTATTGTTTCGTAGCCGGTCTCGATTTACGGTCTACTGTGGCTTCGTTGGCACCGTTAGGTATCAACCACAGTAATTACCTCCGACAGTCTGTCTCGAGTTTAGTGGCGTGTGTATGTGAGGGGCTTAGCGAGAGAACTCTAAGGCAATTTGCTCTGTTTGCCTTAAAAAAGGCAGATTTGTCTTGAAAAAGACAGTAGACAGCTCAATAGAACACCTGGTGGCTCGAATCTCAGAGAACGAATCGTTCGCGAATATTCATAGGTCGTTCTGAACTCGAATGCCTTTCGGCTGTTGCCCGACATAGAACATCTGACTTGACAGTTATGCCACGCCAGGTTGTCTATGAAAGGGCTGATTTGTTCTGTGAGTTACAGGCAGCAGTCGCTAGCCCTTATCCTCATGGTATGAGGGTGAAAACAATGAATAGGTGAAACCGTTGAATGATGCTGCAATAAAATACAAAGTTATGGATTAGTACCCTTTGAGTGAAAATAGTGGTGATTGTGAATGATCTCGCTGTGGTAAGAGGTTTTGGAAGGATTTTCTTTTCTTAGGATGAGGAAGGTTGGCTTATTTGGAATGATCGATTTGTGAGTGATGGCGTAATGTGATTTCGGGAGTGGGTTGGTAGGTTTAACTGTTTTAGGAGTTGGTTTGACGAGGATGGTTACATTTCCATTCCCCATCTGGGGCCGACAGTGGCGCCAGCGTTATTCTCTGGCTAGAAGGTTGACCTAGTCGGTTATCCCAGTGGAGTCCGGCGGTGGCAAAGGTGCTAAAGAATAACTTGTTGGGAAGGATTTTTTTTTCTTGGGATTTGGAGTGAGGTGGATACATTTCCATTCCCCATCTGGGGCCGACAGTGGCGCCAGCGTTATTCTCTGGCTAGAAGGTTGACCTAGTCGGTTATCCCAGTGGCGTCCGGCCGTGACTAAGGTAGTAATGGCGTGAAATGAGCGATTGTGCATGAAAGTTGTACCGTGCGCCTTCGAGTAGGTAGTCCGTGTCCACCGGGCATTTTGGCATAGTGACTTTTTTTTTTTTACTTATTATTATATGCTTATAACTAGTGGTGATTAACTAAGAACTAGTGATGTTTAACTAAAACTAATGATAATTTTTTTTTTTTTTTTATTATTTTATATATTTTTAATAAATTTTTGGTTTTTTAATGTTTTTTTTTTTTTTTTTTTTGTTTTATATATTTTTAATAAATTTTGGTTTTTTAATGTTTTTTTTGTTTGTCACTATGCCAGTCTAGGTTTTTTGTATTTCCTGGTGTCTTCTGGGTTGTAACGTCCTAGTGATCTTATGATTGTGTTTGTGTGCGTGTCGCTTTGTTCGTAAAACTTCTTGTTTCTGTCCCTGTATATTTCTTGTAAGAGTCTGCTCTTTGTCATGGTGTGTAGATCATCTATTCTGGTGTAGCGGTTTGTGCCGGTTATAGTTCTGAGTATTTTGTTTTGAGTAGTTTGTAATTTACTTAATAAGGTTGCTGATGCGTAGCTCCAGGCTACGCAGTTGTATACTATGATTGGCTGAATGATTGATCTGTAGATAATTAGTTTGGTGTGTTCTGTTAGCTGGTTACCTTTAAGCAGTGGATAAAGTTGCACGAATCTGCCTAGCGCTTTTGAGTTTGTTTGTTCTATGTGCTTTCTCCAAGTTAATCTCTTGTCTATTGTTATGCCTAGATATTTTACGCATTTCTGTATTGGTATTTCTGTATTGAATAGTATGAAAGGAGCTGGTGGGTTTTGAAGTCTTTTAGATATTATTAGTGCTGCTGACTTGTCTGGATTTACTTTAATTCTCCATTTAGTGAACCATTCCTGTAGTGTTACCAAATATCTTTGAATTCCTAGACTTGAGAAGTTTATGTTTCTGTTTTGCGCGTAAATCATGGTGTCGTCTGCAAATTGCCTAACTTTGACTCTAGGGTCGGAGGGTATGTCTGAAACGTAAATGTTGTATAGGTGTGGTGATAGCGTGGAACCTTGGGGGACTCCCGCTCTGATTGGGTGTGATGGGGACATTTTACCCTCCATTGTTACCTTGAATGTTCTCAGACTAAGGAAGCTGGCTATTGTGTGAATGAACCATGAGGGGAATTCGAGTAGGATTAGTTTGTGGAGTAGACCGATATGCCATACTTTATCGAAAGCCTTCTCTATATCTAGAAATATTGCTATTAAATACTGTTTTTCTTCAAAAGCCAGAGTGGCGTCTTCTACTAGGTTAACTATTGGGTGGGCGGTGGAGTGCTTATTATTGAAGCCGAATTGAAGTTCTGGGATAATTTTTAATTTATCAGTGATTAGTTTTAGTCTTCTGAGTATCAATTTTTCAAATAATTTACTGAACGTGGGGAGGAGACTGATTGGTCTTCTATTTTGGGGAAACATGGGGTCTTTACCTGGTTTGGGAATTGTTATAACCTTAGCCAGCTTCCAGTCGTCCGGGAAATGACATAGGTAAAGTAGTGTATTCAGTATTGTCAAGAGTAGCCGCACTGCCCTTAGTGGCAGGTGTTGTACTATCTCGTTTGTAATGTAGTCGTGTCCTGGGGCTTTATTTCTGGGAAGTTCCTGTATAGTAGATGTTAGTTCTTCCAGTGTGATGTCATCTGCCTGTGTGTTGTTTGGTTTAAATAAGTACTCCCTCACTGACATGGTGGCTTCCCTTGTGAAGTTGGTTTTCTGTGGTCTTTGGTTGGGTGTAAACTGTTTTTCTAGTGTGGTGGCTATGGCCTCCGCTTTCTCCGAGCTTTTATAGGCCACCCCGTTTTCCCCGTGTATGGCTGGTACTGTTCTGATTTTTTTATCACCCCTTAGTTGTTTAGTTATCTTCCATGTTTTGCTATTGTCTGTGGCTGCCTCTGTGACATAGGTGTTCCATTTTTCTAGCCTGATAATTTTAACTGCTCTTCTAACCTGTGCTTTTAATCTATTGTAGGCTGCCCTGTGTTGGGGGGTCCTGAAAGTCTGCCAGTCCCTCCTAGCTTCCCTTTTTTGAGCTATGAGGAAATCTAATTGTGGGTTTGTCTTCCGGAGGTCATGTGTAATGGGTTCCTTCACTGAGCTCTGTTTGTAGGCCTGTTGTACGGTCGACGTGAACAAGCGAAGCGATGCTTCGGCTTCCTCCGTGTCTCGTATGTGGTGTGCCTCCGGAAGTGTGTCCTCCAGTGTTTTTTTAAAAGTGTCCCAATTACATGTGATTTTGTTGTTGGTGAGCCCTCTTATCTCAATATCTGCGGTAATGCTTATCTCGCAGAATATTGGGTTGTGGTCTGAGTCTAGTTCGTGTAATACCGTGAGGTCTTCTGGTGTGATTCCTATATCTGTTAGAACTACATCTATTATATCTGGTTGTTGTAGGTAATTTGAAGGGTAAAATGTCGGTTCTTTTGGTGCGATCACTAGGTAGTCGTTATTGTCTGCGTGTTCGTGTAGTGTGCGCCCGTTTCTTGTCGTTGTTCTACTGTTCCAGTTTATGTGTTTGGAGTTTAAGTCCCCTGCCAGTACTATGCTCCCTGTCCGTGTGAGTTCGTCCAAGTCTTGTGTCTGTAGCGTCGCCTGCGGCGGCTTGTATATGGCCGCGAAGAGAATACTCCCCCTGCGTGTGTTGACATTTACTGCTGTAGCTTCTATTGTTATTAAATCTTTAAAATGGTGTTGATAGTGTGGGAGGTTTCTTTTGATAAAGACAGCAGTCCCACCTCCTGTTTTATTTGCTCTGTCTGACCTGTAGATCTCATAGCCGTAAAAATAAACATTTTTTGTGGGTGTTAAGTGTGTTTCATTGATTAGAGCTATGTCTATTGAATAAGTGTTAAGTAAATCTTCTAATTCTTTTGCTTGCTGGAGTATTCCATTCGCGTTCCACACAAAAACGCGCAGTATGTCCTTAGTCCGTGTCTTCCTTGTGTCCATCATTAGTCAGTAGAAAAGTAGTTTGTCAGCCCATCTATGATGATCATTAATTTTTCTGTTGTGTCTTTTGTTTGCCTTAGCTGTGTAAGGTATGGTTTGAAGTGGGTTATCAATTTAATTATGTTTAAGTCTTTAAAGAAATTAAATAACTCCTTGATGTCGGAGGCCGTGGAGGTTTGCTCTTGGGCCTCTTGTTGTGGGGGCCGTGTAGCTTGTCGCACAACCTGGCTGTAACTCCGGCTTGTGGACGCGACCTCGGATTGGCGCGTTTCGGCCACTGTCTTTGGTCGTTGGGGGAGAGTGGGGAAGTCTCTGCTGATGGCTTTGGGGGGTGGGGGGATCCGTCTCTGCTGAGTGAGGGCTTCTTGTTTTGCTGTGTGAAGTGACAGTTTTTCGTCCAGCAGTTTCCTGTACACGGGGCATTTACTGTAGTTTGCAGAGTGGTCACCTCTGCAGTTTACACATCTAGCCGGGGTGGTGGTGTCTTTCTTTGGGCAGTCCTTTGTGTCGTGCGCTGACAGGCATTTGACACAACGGGGGTTGTTCTGACAGTTGTTGCGGGTATGTCCGAATCTCTGACATTTGTGGCACTGAGCTATTTTGTTTAGGGGGGGAATGTAAGGTTCGACTCTCACTCTGGTGTTATTGATGAACTTTGTGTTGTAAATGTCACTAACCTGGTTATTTTTAGCAAGTGTTACCTGGAATGTCGGAAGTAGCGTGACCGTCTGTGTAGTGCCTGTCGCCGGGGTTTTGGTGGTGAACTGTCTGACGTGTGTTACGGGGTAGCCTAGCCCCACAAGTTCTTGTTGCAGGTCCTCCGTGAGCATGTTGGGAGGTAGCCCCTTTACGACCACGTGGACCGGCTTGTCTCTCGGGAGTGAGTAGGTGTGGTACTCTTGTTTAAGGTCCTTAAGCAGATGCTGCATTAAGTCATAGTTCTGCTTAGTGGTGGTGTGAATCTTGAGTCCGTCTTTTAGGAAGTACACGTTGGTATTGTTTCCCAGTTCCTTAGCGTACTTGGTGATCTTCATGTAGTGTTGTGACCCTCTTGTTACAATAGGTGGCAGTCTTATTTTGGGTGTCTCGGCTGGTGTGTCGTCAGTCATGGTCACGTCGTTTTCATTTTCGGCCCTTTTCAGGGCGTCAAATTGGTTTGTGGTCGTGATGGGTTTCTTGGAATTGTGTTTTTGGTCCGCTTTGCACTTCCTTTTTCTGTTCAGTTTACTGGCTAGTGTGAATGTCCCTTGTCCGTCTGTGTCGGATTCCATTTCTGAGTAGTCACTTGTCGAGAGTTCAGTGTTCGTTGGTGATTTGGATTTTTGTGTGGCAGTGGTGGTGGCCATTTCGCGCGGCCCTGAAAAGGGCAGGCTAGTGGCCAGTGTGGAGGGGCTACTGGGCCTCCCTCTGTGCAGTGGTGGGGGGATTGTAGTGTTGTGTGGTGTCCCGGAGGACAGACTCCGGCTGCGAGGTATTGCTTCGCAGCCGGTTCCGACTTACGGTCTACTGTAACTTGTTGACACCGTAAGGTTTCCCGTTACAGCAATCACCACCGGCAGTCTGTCCCGAGTTCAGTCTTGAGTAAGTGCGGGTTCCCGTAGGGTGTTTGCCTCGACAATTTGCTCTTTCAGTGGGGCACGTCCTTCCTACTCGACCTGAACTCGAATCAAGATTTCACCGGGTTATATACCCTCCGCTGCTGCCTGGCCTGGTCCAATCAGAGAAGAGGGAGCTTCCCATTGGTTCGGGAAAACGAAAGTGCTATTGGCCGCCAAGCGAGCCAATAGGAAGAAGGGAGTTGATTATAGAGGTAAGAGCGTCACGGACGGCTCAGACAACATGGACTGTGGACAGACAGACAGTAGGGAGGGAGGGTGAAGCGGCCGGTGCAAGTGCGAAGGAAAGAAGGCTGCCTGAACAGAGAGGCACATCAATCCCCCACACTGGCTTGCGCACTTGCACACGGGTGACCTCTGGTCTACATAAATTTTACATCAACAAATTATTTACATCTTACATATATCTTAGGGCTAATTTAATACTAATTTTAACATTGATTAGATTCAATAGTTCTGATGGACACAGAGAGAGAAAAAAAAAAGAAAACGTAAATATATGACAAATAAATAATAATAACGAAAATACACTACGGCCCTTTTTAGGGCCAAAACTATACAGTAAATAAATCAACACACAATCTGCCCTTTTTAGGGCCAATAAAATATGGCAAAAAAACGGCCCTTTATAGGGCCAACAAAAAAATCAACACATAATCTGCCCTTTTCAGGGCCAAACAAATACAGTAAATAAGACGGCCCTTTCTAGGGCCAACAAGTTATCGCACATAATCAGCCCTTTTTAGGGCCACACTTTGACAGTGTTTACTGAGTGGGGTAGCCACAGTGGGTGTGATTTTCACCACGCACAGTGATGTTGGCGTCACGCACTTGGTTGTGGAACTACGCACCATTATGTTCACGTCACGCACTTGGTTGTGTAACCACGCACCATTATGTTCACGTCACGCACTTGGTTGTGTAACCACGCACCATTATGTTCACGTCACGCACTGGGTTGAGGGACCACGCCCTGTGTTGGCGCACCCACGCATCGTTTTACGCATCCCGCATTGGTTGTTGTGACCACGCACTGTGACACGCACGGCGCTTGAGTAGCCGTGTACCCGGGTCTTTGGCTTCATCCTGTCTTGGGAGGGATTGGAGGTCGTCGAGGTCGCAGTCTGGTACTCCATCCAGAACTATTTGGTAGGGGAGGGTCCAGTCCTTTTGTTCCCTCGGTGTTATTGGGTGCGGGGTCCATGGTTGTGAGTAGTTTGGGTAGCTGCGGTTTCCCGGTGTTTTCACCAGGGGGTGCAGGACGTAGTTGTCCCCTGTGTATTTTCTTGGATCGACCATTTGGGTAGGTAACCCAGTAGACCCTCCTCTTCGTTTGCTCACCGGGTAGGGTCCTTCCCATTTGGGGGCAAAGCCGGCGTAGTAGGCCTCTGTTGCGTTAGAGAGGGGTTGGGTGCGGACCAGTACCAAATCACCGTTTTGAAAGGGTTGGGCGGCCCGTGCTGGAGGGTCGGTGTACCGTTGTTGGTAATTGGCTTGATTGACTCGTGCCTGTTCTTCTCTTTGGAGGGCTCCTTGGCTAGGGCTCTCGTTGTCTTCCTGCTCTCGTACTGGGGTTTCAAATCTCCACTCCCCGGGCCTGTATAGCGTTCGGCCAAGTAGTAGTTCACTCGGAGACATTCCGGTGGCCCCATTCTTGCGGCATCGTAGATTGAAGGCGATCATAGGCAGGAAGGTATCCCATTCTCGATGATTCTCCGAGATTTGGAGTCGGATTCCCTTCTTTAGTTCCTGGTTCCTTCTTTCCGTGGGGTTGGCTTGGGGGTGGTAGATTGGGGTTGTCCAGGCTTCGACATCCCACTTTTGACAGGCGTTCGCCCAAGCTCGGCAAATGAACTGTGGACCATTGTCGGACAGGAGATGTTTTGGATATCCCCATCGTGGGAAGAATTGTTGTTCCATCGTCTGGATTATCTGTCTGACCTCTGTTGACGCGAGTGGAAATACTTCTACCCATCTTGAGAAGAGATCCGTAATCACTAGGATGAACTTCTTTCCTCGGCGACTTCGGGGGTATGGCCCCATGAGGTCTAGGGCTACCACTTTCCAGGGGCGTTGTGGTTGACGGGGTCTTAGTGGCTCTGCCCCTTGATACCCCCCGGTCTTACGACAGGCACAGAGCATGCAGTTTCGAACGTAGTTGCCGACTTCCGTTCGGAGGCCTTTCCAGGTGTAGCCTCGCTGAATGGCTCGTGTCGTTTCGTCTTCTCCCGGGTGCCCTGCCTGAGGGTGGTCGTGGTATGTCCAAATGACCTGTTGCCTGATTTGAGCTGGAACGATGAGTTTCCATGGTCCTTCCCTTCCTTCGCGTCTCCAGATATTCTCTTCTTTAACATGGTGTTCATTCCAAAAACGAGCGTCGGTTGTTTTTGTGGGTGGTCGAGTTTGGGTGTCCAGAGCCTTCCAATGGTTCACTTGAGTTTGTATCTCTGTATCCTTTCTTTGTTCCGCCTTGACCAACTCATGTAGGGGTTCATCAGGGCTTTGTAGGACTAGTAGAGCTTCTGGTTCGGGTGGTGGTAGCCCTGTGACTGAGGGTGGAGTCATCCGGTCCCAGTCTTGCGTCTCTGAACTGGTGTTCTCGCTGTCGGGTTGGCGTGACAACGCGTCAGGTAGATCGTTCTGTTTTCCCGGGCAATGTTCTAGGGAAAACTGGAACTCTTGGAGCAAGAGTGCCCATCGCGTTAGCTTGGTCCGTTGGTCTTTCATCGTATTCAGCCAGGTGAGAGCTCGGTTATCCGTGCGAAGTATGAAGGGTTTGTCTTCCAGGTAATGTCTATACTTCTTGATGGCCCAGACGATAGCGAGGCACTCCTGTTCGTTGCTGTGGTACCGTCGCTCGGTAGGGGTTAGTGTCGCGCTGGCATGGCTGATGATTCGTTTGCCCGTATCATCTTCTTGGTACAGTACTGCCCCTAGTCCAATCCCACTAGCGTCGGTTTGTAGTGTGAATGTTCGTGATGGATCGGGGCGGCTTAAGGGTGGTAGGTCTCGGAATGCTTCTTTAAGTGTGTGGAGAGCGGCTTCTGTCTTGGAGTTCCATATCCACCGGGATTTGGTTCTTAGAAGTTCGGTGAGAGGTGCTGTTACTTCCGACATCTGGGGCACGAATTCCCGTAGCCAATTGCAGAGGCCCAGGAGTTGTCGGAGCTGTTTACGGTTTCTTGGTGGTGGGGCTTCCGTGATTGCCTTGATCGTCTGTGGTTGTGGGGCGTTTCCGTGGCTAGAAACGATATGG
Source organism: Timema cristinae (assembly GCA_039000515.1). Lineage (NCBI taxonomy): Eukaryota > Metazoa > Arthropoda > Insecta > Phasmatodea > Timematidae > Timema > Timema cristinae. Next base: position 7,549,895 of record JBCFYV010003508.1, on the reverse strand, counting down.
CCCAGGTACTCTAGCTCCGTCTTGCCGAACTGGCATTTGGCCAGATTGCAGGTCAGTTGATGGAGCTCAAATCTTTCTAAAACCTTGCTCAAGTGGGTGAGGTGCTCTCCCCATGTCTTTGAGTAGATTATCACGTCGTCTAGGTAGGCGAAACAGAACTGGCCGGTGTACCCTGCTAACACTTCTTGGCTCATCAGTCGCTGGAAGGTACTTGGTGCTCCCTTTAACCCAAAAGGCATAACTGTAAATTGCAAGGTTTCTCCAGTAGGGGTGGTGAAAGCAGTCAGTGGTTTTGAATCGGGGTGTAGGGGAATCTGCCAGTAGCCGGATTTCATATCGAGGGTGGTAAATATTTCTGCGTCTCCCAGATCTCGAAGGGTGTCATGTACGTTTACGGCGGGTGGAGTGACATCGATAGTGGCGGTATTCAGTTGTCGGAAATCAATGCAGAAACGGGGAGTTTTGTCCTTTTTATCCACAATTACAATGGGTGAATTATATTCCGAGTTTCCAGGTTCTATTATCCCCTGGGATTTCATCTCCTGAACCTGGTCTTCAATTAGCGCGCTCTTGGTGGGGGAGTAACGGTAAGGCCGTACCATAATCCGTTGATTATCTTTAAGTCGAATTTGATGATTGATGCTGCGTGTTCTTCGCAGTGGTCCTTGGGTGTTGAAAACTGCTCGGTGTTGGTCTAGTAGTCTGAGTAGTTGTCCTTGATACTCTATTGGGGCGTGTTGTCTGATTTGGTCTTGAGGAACCGGAGGGGGATTCTCATTGAGTCTTGCAATCCAGTACAGAGTATGACGCTCTTGGTTTCCAAATAGCACTCGGCTGTTCTCGTAGTCCAGGATTACTTTCTGTTCTGTGAACCATGGTTGTCCCAAAATCAGTGGTTCTCGCAGCTCATCAGATACCAGGAACGTGACGTTGAGTTGTAGCCTTTGCATCGTTATGGGTAAGGTGATCTGGCCTCGGATGGCGAAGTTACTCCCAACCTTGGCTAGGTGGATGGGCGTGGGGAAAGGAATTAAACTATTCCGGTTTGAAGGGGTAAGGTGTTGGTATAGAATAAAATTAGCAGTAGCCCCGGTATCTAATAGGGCTAGTAGAGGACCATGAGGAGTTTCACACAGAACCCTGGGGAGTGGTTGGGATGTTGAGGGGTTGACGCTGTTGATTACTGGTGGCGGCCCTGGTTCCTGTCTCCCAGAGGCGGGGCCCTGTTGTCCTCTGGCTTGGCGTTTCCCGATCTGTCTTTCTCTGGGTAGCGTTGATTTAGCACTGGGCAGTCCCGGTGAAAGTGGTACCCGGGGCAGTGGTAACATTTTGGAGGTCGTGGGTCAGCTGCAGTTGTTGGGGTCTTGATGGAGCGTGTCGTCCCTGTTGCCGGATTTTTAGCCAGGTCACGTTCCACAGATACAGCCCTAGTTATAAGTTCTTCTAATTCTTGAGGGTGTGGGGCTCGTAGAAAAGGTCTTAGTCCTGGTCGGACCAATTCAATTAACAGTGGTATTATCTCTGATGATGGCGTTGTGGGGGACAAGCGTTGATGCAATCGTACCTTGTGTCGAAGGAATATCTCGACGGGTTCAGACTGGGCCTGTTCCTTTCCGTACAGCTCCGCGTGGAGAGAGGCTATGGTGGTTGTACTGGCGAAGTGGTGCGTTAGTCTTTGTTTGAATTCTTCCCAAGTTGTAATATATTCACCATAAAGCTTCCACCACTGAGCGGCGGTGTCCTTAAGCTGTTTTTGGGTAGTATGTACCCATTCTAATGGGTCTATTTGAGCAGTCCTGAGCTGAACCTCACAGCGTTGAGTAAAAGTAGTAGGGTCTTCATGTCCTCGACCGTGAAAATCTGGTAGAGTTGGTAGGTGGTAAGGGCTTGAACATGGGCGTTGGTAGGTGGTTGTCAAGTGTGGCCGGTATGGTGGTGCGCTGGCGCTTGATGAGGTGGGTCGTTGGCATGGTGGGCAACGGAAGAAGAGGCCCCTCAGGTCTCTGGGTTCATTTTTCCAGCCCAGACACTGGTAATGGTAGTATTGTAAACAGTCCTCACAGACAATCTCTGGGCCGTCTTCGCCAGTACAGGTTAACCCTGGGCAATATCGTACTTCCGCCGGTGTTTCAGTGCAGGAGGTGCAGCGGTAGGCTGGTTCATTGATGTCACGTGGTTCGTCTGTCCAGCCAATGCAAAGGTGATGATAGGGTTTTTGGCAGTTTATGCAGGTTACATAGTGTCGGTCCCCTCCTGGGGTACACGATGGGTTGGTACACTTTTGACTCCTGGTCATCACCATTTTGCCTTCTATGGTAAGGTTGTCTTCTTTGGTGAGGTCGTATTCCTTGGTGAGGTTGTCTTCGTTGGTGAGGTTGTATTCGTTTGTGAGGTCGTCTTCTTTGGTGAGGTCGTATTCCTTGGTGAGGTTGTCTTCGTTGGTGAGGTTGTATTCGTTTGTGAGTTCGTCTTCTCTGGTGAGGTAGTCTTCTTCGGTGAGTTTTCTTTGGTGAAGTCGTCTTCTTCGGTGAGGTTGTTTGGGCGCCACCGGGTTTTGTTCACTCCCGGAAGTGTTGTGCGGTGTTCTGGGGTCGTGTAGTCGGTCCGTTGGACATCCGTCCTGTGTCTTGATTGGCCCCACGTTTAGGCGCCAGAACTGTTATCCCTTTTACTGCGGCTTCGCGTGGAGTGGTTTTGTCTCGTCGAAGTCCAGTTTCCGGGCGACGGTGGTTGTCAGTCGTCGATCCCGTGGGTCCAGTGGATGGGGGTAAGGAAGGGAGATGGGGGAAAAACAGATAGGTCAGAGTCCCGGCAACATGAAGTCACGGTGGGAGGTAAGGATCTGTCCCGGCAACACGGAGTCGCGGTGGGAGGCAGGGGAACAGTCCCGGCAACACAGAGTCGCGGTGGGAGGCAGGATAACCATCCCGGCAACACGGAGTCGCGGTGGGAGGTCGGGGATAGTCGGGAAGGGTAGGTGACGACGATAAAAAATGCTCTTTTCAAACGAAACAAGATGGTGTATAATGCTCTTTCACAAAGGTGGTTCTCCAAGGTTGGGTCACCACTGAACTCGAATCAAGATTTCACCGGGTTATATACCCTCCGCTGCTGCCTGGCCTGGTCCAATCAAAGAAGAGGGAGCTTCCCATTGGTTCGGGAAAACAAAAGTGCTATTGGCCGCCAAGCGAGCCAATAGGAAGAAGGGAGTTGATTATAGAGGTAAGAGCGTCACGGACGGCTCAGACAACATGGACTGTGGGCCGGACCGGCAGTAGGGAGGGAGGGTGAAGCGGCCGGTGCAAGTGCGAAGGAAAGAAGGCTGCCTGAACAGAGAGGCACATCAAAGTACTGTATGTAAATTTTCCTTTTAGTTCTTCTTCCATGGAAAATCACGCGTCTTCAGAAATAATGTCAATGTAATGCGCTTTAAACGTTTTTCTTTAAAAGATCAACTCCGTTGTATTAGAAACATCCTGTGACACGCTGGCTCCCTCTATCCAATAGGAAGCCAGCGTTCACAACACCAGATTGATGGGAGTGTTTCCATTAGTTTTGACACTGGAGACAAGAAGTAAGAGGTAGGTCATATATAAGCCACTTGTGAGTATGAATCCACACAGTGTCGAGAGTAATATTGTAATAGACAGTGCTAATACATAGAGAGTCGGAGAATATAACATTAGACGGTACTCAAAACACGGAACATGTAATATCACAGTCCGTAAATTAACAGAAATTGTATAATTTAATATAATATATTCCGTACCGACGGTGTGATCATTTAAATAAGTCGTGTGCAACATTGAAAGTATTTTTTTTTATTTAATAATATTAAATATCAGAAATAATCAAATCAAATAACTGCGGGCAAGTGCGCAGCAAGTCATGTACGCGCCATCGCCGTAATTCCAGATACCGTTATAATAATTTGTGCTCGATCACGGGGCAATTATCAGCCAATATAATAACCGTATCATCATATCAACTAATGCCCAATTGGGGCAAAAACATCTAAAAATAATCCGTAACACTTTAGTAGTTATTACATAAGGGTAGAACCCAAACGGTTGGTAAGACGCGGTGCTGATAAAAAAAACTGTAAAAAATAATGCTCTAGTATTGTTTATAGTTTTTACAATAATAATGGTATTAAAATATGCGTAGCTTCTAAATTTCAGTCCGAATCTGAAACCCACCCTAATTCGTGTTAGATTTAAAATTACTAATCATAATATTTGAAAGATTCCAATTTTATTAGAAATTTAAAATCCAAATAGATCCCAGATTCGGATTTGATGAGATTAAATTCAAATCTAAATGTCACATTTTTCAATAATTTGGCCTTTTATGGAAACTAAAATTAGATCGTTATTAAAATATACCTAATTATTCCATAATAATATTTCAGATAAATCATGTGACCATATTTATATTTTACTTTAACAAATCACAATATTATTTGACTTGACCAAAAAAACTAAGAATTGTGTAATATTAATAAAACATTGATTATTTGTACAACGTATTTAGAAATATAAATTTTTATTGAACTGTATTCAAAAATATATAAATTTAGTATATTTAAACTAATATTCAATTCAAACCCGCTTCGGTACCACATGGTCTAAAGCGTTACTCTCGCAATAGACTAAACTGCCTATGACAGGGAGATCGAAGTTCAAATCCCAGTATTGATTTTTTTTTCCCCTTAAACATTCTCCCGCTCTCGTTACATGCAAATGCAGGTACACTTCCTCATTCCTAACTCATTAGTGCAATTAATAACTATGCTTATAACCTGAACAAGTAGTAAGACGCAGTGGTAAAAATAGAACTATATATTCGATTAGGATTTGATTTAAAATTTATTTACCATATAACCTTTAAAATTAAATAAAAACAAAAATTTCCAAAACCTGATAATTGATTCGGAATCGATTTGAGTTAGTAAGCAAAAGTTTTAAATTAATTCTTACATTTAAAATCAAAGATTTGCACACGCTTAAATGCTGCAATAATTTGGAGACAAATAAACAAACAGGTTGTCCATGTTTACTCTGAAAACAATCAAAATGAAACTAAAAACTAAACATTCTTTCCTTTATCTTGTACTGATAAAACCAAGCACAAAACAAAGGTGACTTATGATGACGTAACCACATTCACTTGAATCGTGGGAGCAGAGAATGATTGAGCAAATAGTTTATATACAACTACCATACGATAAGATAAGAAAACAAGAATGTTTTAAACAATTCATTGAAGTTCCCGGAAAAACCCACGAATGGGTTATAAATGTGCACTTTGTTACAATAAAATAAAGATACTCGAAAAAAGTATGTGTCGGGGTGAGGGGGGGGGGGGACACTGTTGGTTAGAATTCTTCAAATCATAGTTTCGTTTAGCCCTTTATTTCCAAAATCAAATTTCACAGACTGCGTTCATATTTAACTTTGTAAGTGATTGTTGTAGTTTTTCGTGCACAAATTAACATTGAATTTCGTGTTCATGCACTGGATACGGCGAGATAGTGATTGAACGTGTCACTCTTGATGGACAGGGATTCTTTCATTATCAATAGAAAAGTGCCTTTCAAAAGTACATGTAGTCTCTCCTCCTGCCCATTTCATAAACTGGGAAGAAACAAGTCGAGTTCGTGAATTGAGCGGTTCCATTCTTTTCCTAAGTCATGAACTTGACGAGTTTTTGGCCGGTCTGTGAAATCGATAAGCGAAGAACAGGTTTGGTTTTTAGGTTTGATTAACCTTTAATCAATTTAGAATGAAAGGTTGAGTTAAGTTAGGTTGGATTAGTTTAATATAATATCTTGAAACTAATTTCAGTTAAGATTGTAGTAGATATAACAATAGTTGGGCAAGAGTTTTATTTGCACCGCACCTTACTATCCGTTCGGGTTATACGCTTGAGTTCCAATTACACTAATGGTTTTATGGACGAGTACGGTTATATTTATAGAAAATGAACCCACATTTACAAAGAGTGAGAGTAGAAAACCATTTAGAGAAAACCACCCTCAGTATACCCGACCGAGATTCGAACCGTGATCTCCCCATCATCAGCAGTCTAGTTTACTGCGAGAGTAGCGCCTTAAACCACGCGGCCACTGAAGCGGGTGGGCAAGAGTTAGTGTAAATTTTTGCCCTGTTCGGGAAATGGTCAACAGAAGAAGCCAGTTCACGGAATGAGCCGAAATTTGTCCAAATCATGAAATAGGCAAGTTTCACTATTGGGGTGTAAAGCTATTTGTAGAATCTAGAATTTCTTGGCTTATATTATTATATATTTCCAGTGTATGCCATGGTATTCCAGGAATGTGCACTATAGAAAATGTAAAAAAAACTTTTACTTTCTTAGGGACAGTTGCACAAACGATAACCAGTGGCTTGATCAGAGAACAGATGTAAGTTGATCTAAATCAGTGTCTCAAACCTCATTTTTCAGTTTCAGCAATAACAATTCGGACCTGATTGTCGGTCAGATCAAGCAACCAGCCGCTTGTCTCTTAAGTTTCATCAACTGTTTGATTCTACACTTATCATGTTTCTGGGAGAAATAACCTAGAATATTTAATAACTCAATTAGTTCTACATATTTATTTAAGCGATTAATAAAGTTAAAGTGTGTTTTTTACATATTTATTTTGAGTGCGACACATTTTTAAGGCTATTAATGTCGATTATGGCGTCTTCAGATTCAGTTTTCCAAGTACAGAATAGAGTTATAGAGAATGGTTTGAGATCCAAAGAAGCTATTTGAAAGAAGTTAACTTTCTTTAATCATAGAAAATATTATTTATTTTTTGTTTAGCACCACGTACCTACTACCCGTTCTGGTATACTCTTAAGTACTAACTATTCTAATGGATTAGTAATTCGGTACGTTCAATTTAGAGGAAGGAAGGAAGGTTAGTAGTCTATTGAGGTGGACTGAATGGATTGAACTTTCGAATTCCTAATTCATTCATTAGGGTTGTCAAAATTGTAAATTTACTCTATGTAAAGTAGCCTCAAAGTCATTTTTGTCTGAAAATGTAAAGTGATATTTTGTTTGCAATGTTAAACAGTGCCTAAATACGTAACTTATTCAAAAATTGTCATAGCTGGTTTTGAGAAAATCGATTTTATCTTTTTTTTGCTTCGGTAAAGTACCCTTAATTTTAAGGAATTCCAAAATCTCCTCGGGAGAACATAATATAAACCCTAATACCCGCATTTTCGTGGAGAGAGGGTGAAACCCCAGTTCACCCTACCGAGATTCTAGCCTTGATCTCACCGTCTTCAGCAGTCTAGCGCAACAAAAAATTAGTGAGGCAGGCCATAGAGAAATAACATTTGAGCTGAGGTTTAGGCTGAGTTCAATTTGTTTAATAAACTTGATCGAAATTGTAATTAAATTAAATTAATATATAAATATCGGTCAGCCTAGGCTATCAACAATAAAGTTTAAACATCATAGCCAACCTTATGTGTACATTTATGTCATTTCACAATCAGATTTTTCAAATACAGTGTTTTTTACAGTGTTGCTTTGTTTGTTTTACTCGATTATTTGATCATATATGTGGTCAGGTGATCGGAGACTTTGATCCCCAATTAACTTTGTTGCAACTCAAACTTCTATTGATCTATGATCAAGCTAATTGACAATCCATTGATTGAAGAATAAAATATGATATTTGGTGCAACTGGCCCTTATTTGTTTATTAATTTGTTGTATTAAAGCAATATCTAATTAAAATAACTATTGGTCAATATTGTTGAACATGTTATATCAATTAATGAAGAGCCAATACTATAAATGTCATTAAGATTGTCACTCGTTCATAGATGCAGGGAGTTGTCACTCGAATGACCTTTATTGTCTCTGGTCGAATATATTCTTTCCTGAATGATTTCTCGAGCTCTGTCTACAAATGTGTGGATACATTCTACCTTCCTCATTCCTACCACACTAATTGCATTAAAATAAATAACTTATAGGACAGATGGGTAGTAAGACTTTGTCGAAATAAATACACTAGAGTCACGATTATCCGGGCCGGATGACGAGAAAACCGGATAATAGGGAATCCAAGTGTAAACAATTTTTAATATGGGTTCGCCTACTTTTTTTAATTTTCACATAACATTTAACTTTGTTTTAATAGAATCTGCCCATTCTCTGATTGCAATGTAAAATATGACCCAGTAATTGTAGGGGGACAGTAAGAATTAAACAAGAAAGAAAATTTTACAATCCTTACTATACAGTGCTTTATTTTGAAATGGAACATCGGTTACAAAACAAGAACATGTGAAATTATAGCGTCAAATGGATTACATTATAAATTCAGTAACTGTTTTTAGTGGACATTTACCGGTTTGTTTAGCTTAGAACGAACTTATTAGCACCGAGAACACGCCGGATAATGCAACTCTTGTATTTTGACTCAATAATAGTGGTAAATAGTAAAACCACTTGTCTAGTTTATACTTACAATGAATGAATGAACTAGATTTAAGTTTCTAGAATGTCTATATCACCGCATTTGATAAGTGTGGCATTGTTACTAGGCTGAAACTTAAACTTTATCTTACGTTGTTCCTTACTAACGTTCACATTGTTGTGAGGTATGTGATGCTATGTAAACTTCCCCTCCCCTCCACCATTTTTCATGTCACCCCCAGGTCCACCCTTCACTTTTCTCATCTTACCGAGATTCCCTAGAAGCTCCTAGCTCTCCTGCGGCCTCAGATTGAACCATTAATCAATGCCGTATACACACATAAAACATCTCCTCCCCCACCAGTGACGTATCCAATACATAGGTACAGGCAGGGCCACCTGTAGTACAGTAGCAAGGAATACCCTTCCAGCTAACTCTGTGTGTGTGTGTGTGAGAGAGAGAGAGAGAGAGAGAGAGAAAAATAGAGAGAAAGAGAGAAAGCTCTTCCTGCACCGCTAGAAGGCGTCGCTACGGGTGGTTCATTTTTGTAGGAGAAGTTTAATTATTATTATTATTATTATTATTAGCACCGTGTCTTACTACCCATTCGGGTTATACGCACTTACGCTAATGTGTAATGGAAGGTGATTGTGAGATGAAATGAAGGACCTACAGTTTAACGTGGAATCCGAACCATGGTGGAGGCCTGGCATTCCCCACATTCACAAGATGTCTTGTCAGAGGTGAAGGAAGGGTTAGGTAATCAGATAAATCTGTGCCGGGACCGAGGATTGAACCCCAGCTGTCAGCACAAAAGTCTGACACCTTACCCCTAGACCACCAGGTCACCAGCAGTTTAATTACTCTGTCGTTTTTCTGCACAAAGTCAGGGATATCATCAATATTGGCGGCTAATTCCTGGAAATAGTCAAGTGGCAAGAGAAACAGACCTTGTTAATACTGTACCTGTGATATGTTCTCACTCACTTGTGCCCTATTTGACCAATAATACATAGTATGCCTCGCACAGGAACGTATTTCCCTCGATACCTGACCAATGAGTGTAATATTGTGGGGGGTACAGTTTAAACTAATGCTGCCTACCCTGTTAGCACTGCACCACACGCCACTGCTTAGTCATATGTCTGTGAGTCAATTGTTCCTGGATACATATCCAGACATCCTAGGTTCCATCCCCGGTGCATCCAGATCTTTCTGTGAAGCAGTGTGTCTGGAACTGGGTCAACTCAGTCTCATGATACTACGTGGAGAACTATGTGAAAAATAAGTAACTACCCCGGTCTAGAAAACTGAGATTAATGGCTGGAGAGTTCATTTTGCTGACCACATGACAACCTGCAATTGTTTACACTAATTTCGCCAACATGCGGTGGCAGCTAGGTTGGTATAGCTCTTGTTAGCTGACGTCATGGAGTTTTTTATGTCTGTGAATATGTGTACTTTACACTTTTGAATTATTTGACTCTTTTAAAAAATTGCCAAAAGACTACAACGTTCCTCACAAGGAAACATTATGTTGGTAGCCTATATTTCCTTTCGTCCACCAATACACACTTGAGGAATGCTAGCCTTCAAAACTTATTTGGTTTAAAAAGAAGTCAAGTACAATATGCGAAACATAATTTAATAAGATATATATGTTACCGTGCATCACACAGATTTTCTTTCTCTTTAATCTTAAAATAGAGACATTTATAAAACTAATAAGATGTGTGAAGACCTTCACCAAAGAGCATAAAATATGTTATAATATGAACTGTTACTAAAGCATTCATAAAAGAGGAGAATTTCTGCTGTTGGTTTTATAAATATATTATATTTAAAATAAAATATTTTTATTTTTACAGGCACTACAACTTTACAACTATAAGTTATTTCGTATTGGAAATAGTTGCGAAGAAATGATCAAAATTAAATAATTCTGTTTTTTTTTAAATATTATTAAACTTATTTTAATGGGAAAATGAAAATCGCCTTTTGTTTGTAATGTTAAACAATGCCTATATACAAAATCTTATCAAAATTGGTTGAGCAGATTTTGAAAAATCAGTTTTTTTCTCTTTTATTGCCTTATGTAAAATACTCCTAATTTTAGGGTTGGATATCTAATTCCAAAAACACCTCGGGGAGGACCTTTTGAAAAACCCTCGATACCAAGTTTTAGAACTATCAGTAAAATAGTTTCGACTCTAGTCCAAGATACAGACAGACAAGACAGACAGATGGCATTGCAAAAACACTTTTTTGGTTTCAGGGGGTCATGAAACGTCGACATTTATCAAAACATTGAGTCCGATTTTTTTGACGATAACAATATTTTCTCCGAGGGTCGAAAGAAAGTAGAAGCTATATTTAAAAATAAATAAACTATTTTAAATAAATTAAAAAGCTGCTCAAATTTGACCTAGCTATTAAAATACACGATTTAAACCAAATATAATGCAAATTTTGTGCATACATAATTATGACATTTAACGAATAATTTCATTACATTTGTTTATACGGCTGATAATGATATGACCAGCAAGTTGAGTTTGGAGCTGAGGAATAACCTTATGAAATGCTACATTTGGAGCATCGCGCTGTATGGAGCAGAAGCTTGGACTCTTAGGAAGATGAAAAAGAAAACGCTTGGAGCGCTTTGAAATGTGATACTGGAGAATACTGGAGAATATCAGGTGGACAGACAAGGTGACAAATGAAGGGGTCATAACAAGAATGTTTGATAAGAGGATAATTTTGGATGTGATTCTTCTGTGCAAAGCAAACTGGATCAGACACATCCTTAGGAGGAACTGTATTCTGCATGACGTCATAGAAGGGAATGTTGAGGGAAAGAGGAGCTTAGGAAGGAGAATTAAACTATTAGATGACTTACAGGAAAGAAGAAATTTCTGGGAGCTGAACGAGAAGGCAGAGGATAGGGTGCATTGGCGGTCTAAGTTCACAGACAAAAGGAATGAACCCGAATGGACTTGTCGTGAGACAGAACACACAATAATAATAATAATAATAATAATAATAACTGCTTCTTAATAGGCCAGTTCTGGCTATCTGAATAGTTACACTGATTGGGTAAGTGTGAGGTGGCTAGAGTTTAGAGGAAATATATCCGCACTTGCGCAAAATTTCGCGAGACTTGTTTTTTACTAACCCTTACTTAGAACATTAAAATGTATATAAAACCACATTTAAAATTGAACATAACTTTTTTTAGTTAATGTTATACGTGTGAAATAAAACGAAATAAAATACTTCCGTGAGATTGACTATTTGACCTTTTAACTGCGAATTATGGTTAATTTGGTTGATTTAATGCGCTTTAATGACAAAAATATTCCAATAACCAAAATAAAGGTTCCCTCAGTCTAAGAAATGTATTTCCTTCGCCAAATAACATTGGCAACAGGTGGGTTTGAGTTGTATTATGACGGCCATATTGAGATGAAAGGCTCAAATTTAAAGATACAGAAGAACAGCAACATTTAAGCAAATTTAATTATATATTTTCAAACTATATTTGTTTTTTATGATGTATACACATTTTAACCATATTTTTTCTATTTGTTGCACCAGTCCACTAAATTAAGAATTGATTTTCTACCATTTTTAACCAAAAGGAAATAGTTTAGTTATCGATTTTTTATACTGACAAATTCAATCATTTTATTACGACAAATCAGGCTGGGTAAAAATGTTAGTAATGGCGTTTTAATATTTACTCCCAAATGGGCTAGAAAAAAGTATTAATAAGAACAAATTTAAACAATAAATCTATTTTGTCTCTTTAGAAAGAGGATTTAAATATATTTTAAAATTACTATTGCACAGTTCCCATTGATAGTTCTTCTTCTTCTTATTATTATCATCATCATCATCATTATCATTATATATTATTATTATTATATATTATTATTATTATTATTATATTATTTAAGGTGCAAGAATAGCTTGCATAGCACAAGGCCTACAAACTAACTTAATTATGAAACAGACACACCACCCACTCCCTCCCCCCGTTAATTCGTCACTGTGAAAAAGGAAGGCCCATTTTACCACGCTATACACAATCCGGACATACTGGGATATAAACCCGTGACTCTTAGGTCAGTAGGTAGGTGCGCTAGTGATTGAAATAAGGATTCAGACGATAGTTCTTGCTTCTGTGGACAATGCAGTTAAATATTTAATATTTTCGTTTCTTTCTCTGATACTTAGGCCCTACAGACGAACACCGAGCTTCGACGCTATCATAACGGTAGCCATTCATTCTTGTATCAGAAGCACTCACACCGAGTGCGTTGCATGCACGCTCAGCGATTTTACTAACTGGGCCTACACTCTCTCCAGACAAATGTGGGTACATGTCCTCTACAATTATACCTTTTCTGTCCGACCAATTAGCGTAAGTGATTGGATATTACAGACAGGTAGAGAGATACGTGGAGTGCACAGCAGTGAAGACACCACGCTATGTTAATGAAGAAAGTAGTTCTTGAACACATTGGAATGACGCGCGTTACACAATGCGGAGAGATATGTGACGACTTGACGCAAAGAGACGACACTTGACGCATAAAGACACCACTTGATGCAAAGAAGACGACATTTGACGCATAAAGACACCATTTGACGCAAAGAGACGACATTTGACGCATAAAGACACCATTTGACGCATATATACGTCATTTCATGCATAAAGACGTCACTTGACGACTGGCATACAGACGTCACTTGACGCATAAAGACGTCACTTGACGCATAAAACGCCACTTGACGCATAAAGACACCACTTGACGCATAAAGACACCACTTGACACATAGAGACGTCACTTGACGCATAATGACGTCATTTGACGCATACAGACACCACTTGACGCATAAAAACGCTACTTGACGCATAAAACGTCACTTGACGCATAATTATGCCAATTGACGCATAGAGACGTCAGTTGATGCATAAAGACGTCACTTGACGCATAAAGACGCCACTTGACTCATAAAAACTCCACTTGACGTATAGAGACGCCACTTGTTGACCACTACATATAACGACTGCACACACTTGACGCATATAGACGTCACTTGATGCATAAAGACGTCACTTGACGCATAAAGACGCCACTTGACGCATAAAGACGCCATTTGACGCTTAGAGACGCTACGTGATGCATAGTTACAGTGTATGAAAAAAGTATTTCTTATTGTGAATCAAGTGTAATTACGTTCTTCAGGCTTTTAAAATTACTTTCAGTCCATCAAGAGGAAACTTACCTAATGAGCCTAGCCTAGGCCATGTTTTATTTTATTTAAGGAATTTTAAGACCAAATAAATAAATCCTTAAGGTTAACTCAACTAAAACATTTTGTGAGATATTTATTGAAAAATCCATTAGTATTATATTAATTAATTAATAGCGTGATTACTACCCGTATGAAGTATATATACTCCAATGAATTTCTACGAGCGAGTGAGAAAGAGCCCATCAATTTTTGCCAGGAGAGGTATTTTCACATACCTTCCACGGTTCTTTAACATGCCACATTCAACATGGGTTAGACTGTTTTACTTCCCCTTCGAAGGAAGTGTGTTACGGATTTTTGTCGCTCAATAAAAATCCGTTGACCTCGACTGGGTTTGAACCCACCAACATCGGCTCCTGATGTGAGCACTTTACCCCAAGACCACCGAGATCAACATTTTTTTTGTATAAAAATAAGTTGTAACAATTGATGTATAACATGATTGAGCGTGAAGGTGTCTTTCACACCACGTAGACTGGGATAACTCTCTCGGGTATCAGTGACGACGTTAACAATAAAACATATAAGATTCAAGGTTAGAGTTAAAGACAAAATAGTAGACACTATATTATTAGCAGCACAAATTAACATCCTATATAGAATTAGTAATGCATACATACTGTATAGTCCCCTGATACATCCTGTATAGCCCCCTGATATAATCCTGATTCAATCTCCTGATACAATCCTGTGTAGCTCCCTGATACATCCTGTATAACTACCTGATACAATCCTGTATAATCCCCCGATACATCCTGTATAGTCCCCTGATACAATCCTGTATAGTCCCTGATACAATCCTGTATAATCCCCTGATAAAATCCTGTATAATCTCCTGATACAATCCTGTATAGCCCCCTGATACACTCTGTATAATCTCCTGATACAATCCTGTATAATCCCATGATACAATCCTTTGTAGTCCCCTGATACAATCATGTATCAGTCCCCTGATACAATCCTGTATAATCCCTAATACAATCCTTTGTAGTCCCCTGATAAAATCCTGTATAGCCCCCTGATACACTCTGTATAATCCCCTGATACAATCCTGTATAGTCCCCTGATACATCTTGTATAATCCCCTGATACAATACTGTATAATCCCATGATACAATCCTGTATGAGTCCCTTGGAGCCGTAGTCTACCCACGTCACTTGAGTCAAGTAACTCAACTCATCTTTTCCAAGAACTACTCCACACTAAAAACTGTTCTGATCTTCCGGCTGAGCCGTTATTTATAGAGAACGGTCCCCCTGTTCTAACATACAATTTAGAACACTTAAGTCAAAATGTACGTTTTCTTTTATTGATGTTCGCATCTCCAGCCCCTTTCAGCAAATCTTAGCTCACTGGATCAACTTGGGGAAAAGGGAGGAGAGTTTGTCGATAAGCTGCCGATTCCCCAATGACCCTTGATGGAGGGCATGGCGAGAGAGAGGAGATCTTACTCCTACCTGCTCTTTCTTACAATTGCTACAAGACATTCAAGTGGAAAGAAAAATAGCTCTATTTTAGAAAAAGATTTGGTTTGATGCTGACTAAACGCTGCCAAAGAATCAACTGTGGATATTACATATAATAATAATAATAATAATAATAATAATAATAATAATAATAATAATAATATTTAGCACCACGTCTTACTATCCTTTCGGGTTATACGCTTTAAATACTAATTACACTAATGGATTAGGAATGTTTAATTAGAGGAAGTGAACCCGCATTTGAGTGGAGGGAGAATGGAAAACCATTTAGGAAAAACCACCCCCAGTTCACCCACCAAGATTCGAACCTCAATCTCCCCGTCCTCAGCAATCGAGCTCAACACGACAAGCGCGTTAGCCAACTACGCCACCGAGGTGGGTGATATTACATATAAAAATTATACTTAGCATCAACACAAGAAACTAGAATATTAGATCACACTCAACACACACCTGCACACATTAAATAGCACATTAGATCACACTCAACTCATACCTGCAACACGGGAAACTAGCATATTAGATCACACTCAACACACATCTGCAACACGGGAAACTAGCATATTAGATCACACTCAACACACATCCTGCAACACGAGAAACTAGCATATTAGATCACACTCAACACACATCTGCAACACGGGAAACTAGCATATTAGATCACACTCAACACACATCTGCAACACGGGAAACTAGCATATTAGATCACACTCAACACACATCTGCAACACGGAAACTAGCATATTAGATCACACTCAACACACATCTGCAACACGGGAAACTAGCATATTAGATCACACTCAACACACGTCTGCAACACGGGAAACTGGCAGATTAGATCACACTCAACACACATCTGCAACACGGGAAACTAGCATATTAGATCACACTCAACATACATCTGCAACACGGGAAACTAGCATATTAGATCACACTCAACACACATCTGCAACACGGGAAACTAGCAGATTAGATCACACTTTGATCCATATCCAGTAGCAGCTATCCCTCTAATGCACCCTGTGCTAGCGGGGGATGCTGAGATGGAATGATGTGTATTTTATCGGTTTCTGAACTCGCATTTACGTTGTTTGGAAAAGAGCCGGTAAAGCACGGACGGGGACGGGGGAGTAGTTGGACTGGATTGCGATGCTTTATTTGCCATGAGTGTGTAGCATTCATTCATGCCTTCCTCCCCCTACATAGCTAATGTATGGTCTGCACGTGTACCGCTCACAATCACTCGGCAACTCTTGGGAGGTTTCCAACTACGTTCCGCGAATATTGATGTTCCCCTGCCGGTAAGTTCCGTCACATTGCACAAGAGATCAGTCAGCGTGTCTCTTTCTGAGCTAGCTTCTTACCCTGCCGTAGAGTTCGTAATTGCACAAAGATCAGTCAGCGTGTCTCTCTACTGACTAGGCTTCTACCCTGCCGGTAGATTCCGTCACATGCACAAGAATCATCAGCGTGTCTCTCTTCTGACTAGGCTTCTTACCCTGCCGTAGAGTTCCGTCACATTGCACAAGAGATCAGTCAGCGTGTCTTCTTCTGAGCTAGCTTCTTACTCCTGCGGTAGGTTCCGTCACATTGCACAAGAGATCATCAGCGTGTGTCTCTACTGAGCAGGCTTTCTACCCTGCCGGTAGAGTTCGTACATTGCACAAGAGATCGTCAGCGTGTCTCTACTGAGCTAGGCTTCTTACCTGCCGTAGAGTTCCGTCACATTGCACAAGAGATCAGTAGCGTGTCTCTCTTTGAGCTAGGCTTCTTACCCTGCCGGTAGAGTTCCGTCACATTGCACAAGAGATCAGTCAGCGTGTCTCTCTACTGAGATAGGCTTCTTACCCTGCCGGTAGAGTTCCGTCACATTGCACAAGAGATCATCAGCGTGTGTCTTACTGAGCTAGGCTTCTTACCCTGCCGGTAGAGTTCCGTCACATTGCACAAGAGATCAGTCAGCGTGTCTCTCTACTGAGCTAGGCTTCTTACCCTGCCGGTAGAGTTCCGTCACATTGCACAAGAGATCAGTCAGCGTGTCTCTCTACTGAGATAGGCTTCTTACCCTGCCGGTAGAGTTCCGTCACATTGCACAAGAGATCAGTCAGCGTGTCTCTCTACTGAGCTAGGCTTCTTAGGCATGCTCCGTTATGGTCAGCGAAACGACTATCGGGGAAACTAAGGTTTGAATCCCAGCTAAGTGCTCTGAGGGTGGTTTCACCGAAATGTTTTTACACTTTACCCCCAAGCAGATGTGAGTACATTTCCTCATCCCTACCACATTAGTATAAATATGCGTATACGCCCGATGGGCAGCTTGACGTGATTACGTATGGTCCAACTTTAATAGGAAGAACCTTATCTGTTAGCTAGAAAAGTTATAAGCTCTACTTTCATGTATCCATGCGTAAAGCTATTGGATCTGCAGCTATAACTTTTGATAGATATTATCAAAACACATTAAATAATACTAGTAATATCAGTGACATGTTTTCATTGTTATCCATGGAAAATAGGTTTTTATCAGTCTATTTCGGTTGAGGTATTTCACATTTGTTAGCGTGGCAACACGCGGTGCTAAAACATTAATGGGCCTACATACTACATAGGCTGTATATAGTTTATATATTACTAGATAGCTGTTGCCCGCGGATTTGCTCGCGTGGAAGTTGATTATATACAAATACGAAAATATACATATGTATTTACAGATTAATTTAAAATATTACGTTACGTTGATGACCATAACTTGACCTCATATCAAAAATAATGCAAGTCCGATACAAACTTTCACCCTCTTTTTCATCCCTTATTAAATAAAATTTCCAAAATTCCTGAAACACGTATTTATTTGTTTTACGTCAATAACCGAAATACAAAATTTTATTTATGTAACTTTCAAAATGACGGACTTTCATACATATTATCATACATATTATCATCCCCTATTTTGACCCCTTTGGGGTGGAATTTTCTAAAATCCTTTCTTGGTGGGTGCCTACATAACAAAATGAATATACAGTCCGAATTTCATGCTTGTAGCCTTGATAGTTTGCGCTCGGCGATGATGAATCAGTCAGGACATGTTATTTTATAAGTATAGATATACTTACTGAAACTTCTCTTTATTAAATTTCTCTGATATAACATGAAACTTCTTTTATTGAAGCTTGTCGGATATAACTTCCCATTAACTTCCACTAAACCACCTTCTTAATTTCCACTGTGGCTTCATTTCTAACTTCACTTGAAGTTTGCTTGAACTTATTATTTTATGGTGAGTGTAACTTGAAACCAGTAATTGTTTAAATTCTTTAATTTTTTATTGTTTCTTTTATAGGCTATCTTCTTCGGAGTAAATATTAAAATAACCTACTTTTGTTGGTTAGTAAAGTTTTGACTTTAAAATCCACCGACTCATTTAGTGAGAAATTACAAGTATTCTAACGTAACAATGCTTTGTTTTCTATTTTAATATTAAATATTAAAATGTAGGAATTTGATCGAATTCTTCAAAAGTGTCGAGGGTAATAGTTCCGTGAAGGTTTTAGTTTTAGTTAGGAAGTCAAACCTTTGTGCTAGTAATAAATATCTGATTTAAATTTAAATTTGGTCCTAAAATTTAAATTAGTTTTGTCTGTATTCACAGGGATGAATCAGACGTGTTGTATTCCATTTAAAAGAGGCTATTTAAATTCTTTGTAATCATCGTAATATTTAATAATTTCAATTTTTAATAAATATCAATCAATATTTAAATTTTAAATTTGATCTTAAATTTGTTTGTCTGAATTCATAAGAGTGAATCAGATGCTTCGTAAATCATTTAAGAAATGTTCCTTAATATTATTTTTTATAATATAAATATATTTTTTTATTTTTTTGATCTCTTTGAGACTAGTTCAAATAAAATAATAATATACCTTGAGAGTTTGAAATATACTCTCAAACGTACTGCGCAAGTGCAGACTCAGCCATGAATTATTGGTTTTCCAACACATTTCAGTTTGACTTGTAAGGTCATGTAATTTGTTGTTTAACCACTGTTTATTACATTGAATAAATAATTCAAATATTTATTTAACTTGTAAATGTTTTTATTGTAATAATTTCCTTAGTTTCCGTCCACCCTCTTTTAGGCTAGTAGTTGGCTAACGTGCTAGTCGTGTTGAGCTCGACTGCTGAGGACGGGGAGATCGAGGTTCGAATCTCGGTCGGGTGAACTGGGGAGGGTTTTTCCTAAATTGTTTTACACTCTCCCTCCACGCAAATGCGGGTTCACTTCCTCAAATTCAACCTTCTCAATTCCTAATCCATTAGCGTAATTAGTACTTAAAGCGTATAACCCGAACGGGTAGTAAGACGCGGTGCTAAATAATTTTTATTTTTTAGGCTAGTAGTGGCCTCTAGCTTTTAGACGTAGGGTGAGATCGCTACAAATATATATTAAACAGAGGCTATGTATTTATATAAATATATAATATTTATATAAATATATGTATTAATATCTATATAATTATATTATATATAAATACATATTATTTATATTTATAAAATTTTACGTATATTCATATGAATATATATGTATTTATATTTATATAAAATGTATTCTGTATAAAGTCTATATACTGTATTTAATATATAAATATTTGTAGGCCTATTTATATTTTTATAACATTTATATATATTATATATAATATATATATATAATATATAGGTGTATGTGTTAATCTATATATATATTTATATATATTTATCTATATTCACAGTTTCCAAAACGTGTATTCGGCGTGGCTACCACTTGGCTATGGGACGGGGATTACACTCTCCCCCTTCCCTGACCGTACCACGAGGTGTATCATTACAGACACATACTTGTGGAAAGTGGCACACACATTGGAGCCATCTTCACTGACACATAACGGGACCGAGTAATGAGCGGCTCAAATTGTTACTGCATAGTCTTAGTTTAATACGCAACAGGTCATTCATTGTTTCTAATGAGGAAACGTGAAGTAATCGTACATTTGCGGTAAAATCTCAGGAATGGGGTATTTCTTTTAGTTATATCACAAATTCTTATACGTTTTCTATTCATGACCCCTTGTCTTAAGACAAAACTACTAAGCACCGACTTCGGTGACCTTGTTGTCTAACGCGCTACTCTCATGTTGGACTAAACTGCCAAAGACGGGTAGGTAGGAGTTCGATCCCGTTCGGTGCACTGAGGGTGGATTTCCTATTACACCTTCCCTCAATTTTTTTTCAAGTATTTACAAATTAAATTAAAAAATAATAATAATAATAATACAACTTCAACAAAATAATAACAAACCACACATAATACAAAGTGATTAATCCTGTCTCAAAATCTCACTCAAACCTGAGTTTGACAGGTTATGTCATTAAATGCCTTGGAGCTGGAATTCTCCTTCCGCTAGTACAAGCTGATCTTGAGTTCAATTGACTATTGCAGGAGTTGTTGCCAACATTTTCAGAAACATCGGGGACTACTGATGGCTTTCCATATGAAAAATCAACCAAATCATAATCAATATTTCCCCCCTTTCTATCCCAGTTCTATCATTTAACCCTTGACCCTAAAGGTTCTTTATGTTTGATAAATACATGCTTAATACATTTTCTATTTCTCCTTATTATTCCTCCTCCACCTGTACTTATACAGTAAGACCTAAACGGAAGACATTTTTCAATTACTCCTTCATTCCAAATAATAGCCCTCAATTCTATTCTTATAAAATACAGGTTCTTCAACTTGTAATGGTTTCAAAGGTAAAACTCCCCTGTTGTAATGATATTACTCTTTTTCATTACTAGTATTCCTATCCACTTGTAATTGTTCAATGTCCACAGAAATGAGAAGTAACTGAGAGAGTGTGCACGATATTCTAGACTTTAATATTATTTACATAATTAATTGTGCTTGAGAGTATCCTAAATTCTTTACAGGAGAGTTTCTGTATTCTAACGGGGCATAGTACACATCCTGATTACTAAGTTTGCACTTCCTTAAAATAGTTTTGGATATACTAACACCCTTTTCAGCCAATCCATTAGATTGGCTAAATCTAGGACTTGAAAAAACGACCCTAAAGTTTCACTTTTTTGCAAACTCTAAATAACTATAGCTATTGGATGAATTATTATCACTGATCACGATATCAGAAACACCCAGCTTATCAAATATAGACTTGAATCTTGACATGATTGTTTCCATATCTTTACTCTTTATAGCACGTAATTCTAACCAATTTGACAATTAATCATAGAACACAAAGTAAATACAACCCTCAAACTGAAATAAATAACAACCTACACGTTCCCAAGGACGGTTTGGTGCTGAAAATGGGTACAATGGTTCCTTTATATTATTATTAAATACTGACAAGTATATGTTACATGTGCCAATGAAGTTTTCAATATCGGCACTCATATTTAACCAAAACAAGCATTGCCTAGCCCGTTGTTTTGTTTTTACAATTCCAAAATGACATTCTTACAATAAGCCAAGCATCTCCTGTACCATGGTCCTGGGAACCACTAAACTATTCTCAAAAAATAACAAACCTTCAGCTTCTCCTAAATAATCCTTAATATTCCAATACCGGATAAGGCTAGCAGGCACATCATTTCTTTTGGGCCAGCCAGAATTTATATATTTCTTTAATTCCAACAAGTCTTTATCCCTAGTGATTGCCTCAATAAATTATTGCTTTCTTTCTTCAGAGAGATTTAAATCACTGCTAATATAGCTACAACAAACAGTGGAAAGAATATGATAAATCAGCCACCTCATCGGTCAGGTAGGCTCTTGAAAGTTCATCTGCTATATACATTTCTCTCCCTGGAATATATGAAATAACTATATTGTACTTAAGTAATCTTAACATCAGTCTTTGAACTCTAGGTGATACTTTATCATGCTTTTTTTTTTTTTTTTACAAGATTCACTAATGAACGTACCAAATTGCCATATGTAAAGCTATTAAACGTTTCTAAGGTGACAACAATGGCAAGGAATTCCTTTTCGATCTGTGAGTAACGCCCCTCTGTGTCTGTCAGAGCTCTTGATGCATATCCTAGAGGATGTTCATCCTGTAACAACACCGACCCAATACCACCTTGTGAGCTGTCAGTTTATATTTACAATGACTTATTGTTATCATAGAAGTGTAAAACTGATGCATTAGTAAGTAACTTTTTTCAAATTACCAAACTCCTTATCAATTTTGGCTCCCAGTTAAAGTCCACATCATTTCTAGTCAAATGCCTCAAACTTTTAGTACAAGCAGAACAGTTAGCAATGAATTTTGATGAAAACTTTTTCATCCCCAAAAAACTCATTAAAGACTTCTAATTTGATGGTCTTGGTAAGTCTCTTATGGCTCTTACTTGATTCAAATCTGGGCGAACCCTTCCGAATCAATTATAAAACTCATAAATCCCCAATAGGCATTCTAAATTTCAACTTTTCCTGATTAAATTTAACATCGCACCTCCTAGCTCTTCCAAACACTTTGACCAAGACTACATAATGTTAATTTCCATCCTTAGCTGCTATGATCAAGTAATCAAAATATGGAAAAACTCCTTCTATATCTCCAAAAATATCCATGCATCGTTTCATACTAATTTCAGGAGCACAAGATATTAAAAAAAAAACCTATTCCATCTCCAGCGACCATATGAAGAGTTAAATGTGGTTAAACATGACGATTACTCATCCAATATCATTTGCCAAAACCCTTGCTTCATATCCAATAACAGTGGACATAGTATTATTCCCTAGTTGACTTGTAACTTCATCAATAGTAAGAATAATATATTGGTGCAACTTAATTGCCCCATTCAAATTGTTTGGATCCAAACATAACCTAAGATCCCCATTGTTTTACCTAAAACAATTAAATTTGACACCCAATCCATTGGTTTGTCCACTCTAGAAATAATTTCCTCTTTCTCCAAATCAATTTTTAATTTCAACTTAAACTTTAGTGGGAACCTGCGTGGTCTTTCCACTACTGGGTGCACCGATGGATCAGTATACATTTTAGTTTTACCTGGAACTTTCCCAGACCACCAAATAAATCGCCAAATTTATAAATTAGATAATCAGTTTTCAAAGCAAACTTTTTTTGATTAAGTTCAGTGCCAAGCATGCTCTCAATCCTATTAAACATTCAACATTATCAGACAGTACTTCATAGTTAATTGTAACACAATGGTTGTTAACCTTTAGGCTATCTCCAGTTGAACTCTACCTATAAGTTTTAATACAGCCCCATTACATAAGGGGATAAAATCGTTTGAGTATGCACTAATTTAGGAGCAGACTTGAGCTAATTACATTTGCTTCTGCCCCCATATCCACTTTAGCTTTAAACAATGTTTTATTACATTTGAGGTTAACATACCAAGCTGGCAGCTCATCACCATCTTCTCGCTAGTACTTGTGACTTTACAGTGCATTGACTCCCACGATTTTAAATGAGCACATACTTGCAGAGTGTTTTTTAACCTTTGCAAGAAAAACATTTTTTACCATAAGTTGGAACGTTTTTATACTGATGGCAAGTCCCACACCTACTACAACCAGCATATCTGCTGTTAACTTGAGTATTCTATTGTAACTTGATGAAGAAGCCTTTCTTGTATGTTCTTGTGAAGTCCTCTCTACATGTCGATTTGAATGTCCTGTTAACGTATCAATTGTCACGTTTTGAGACTAGTAGAAAAACTATGAATGTCCTCTGTTTGTCTTCTAGATGTCTCTGCGTCTTGGCAAAAGTCCTCTGCTATTTTCAAGGACAAGTTTACATTTCTGAGCATATGCTCCGTCAACTTAGGATTTTTGATTCCCATCATAATACGATCTCTGATCATAGTCTCTAGTTGATCGCCAAATTCACACTTGATAGCTTGCGTTTTCAATTCGGTGACAAATGAATATACAAATTGGCTTTCCTTCTTCGATATATTATAAAATACATATCTTTCATATACAGTATTTTTATTTGGACTACAGTAGCCATCAAATTAATTCAAAACATCTTCAAACTCAGGTACACTTTCTAAATTGATGGTATTGTAAACATTCAAACCTCCATCTCCCACGGTCAACATCAGGATATCAATTTTTACTTCATCCTCTACTTTTGTTAACATGGCCGCTTATATATAAAACATTAATTTTTGCTTATATCGTTTCCACTGGTCTGTTAAGTCGTTTGACTCAAAGTTTATTGACGTTGGAAGGACGAACACGTTCATATTAACCTCCGACACCATGTTGTATTGTGTTAGTAACTGAATAATTAAAGATACACAAGTGGTGTTATCAGTAAACTTAGTAATTTTCCATATAAGCCTTCGCCCATAATACACACAGATCATCATACATAAACCACTGGTGTTCAGTTTTGCCGCACAGGAGACACCAAATATCTTACGGGCAGTAATGGTTAAGTTAATCTAAGGTTTTTTTATACTCTAGTGACAAATTTTGAGCAGTTTCAGACTAACTAATAACTGACAAGTTAGGGCTTAGTTAGGGCAAAACTGACTCTAACTTGAAATAGCTATTTAAGTCAAAATAATAATAATAATAGCCTTTATTTATCTGGCGAAGTTAAGGCGTTAACCTTCTCTTCCACTTAACCAGTGTTGAATACAATATACACTATTAAATTTATTGATATACAATTTAATAAAGAAATATTCAAATAAGTAGAAAAACATTGCACGCTCATTCATACACTCATTTAAAGCTCAAGTAGTTTCAAGAACTAGACAAGATAAATTGCCTAACTGCACACTCGAAGGGGAGTCTAGTATGTTAGATGACGGGTAGAGTTATCTAATTTGTTCCAAGCCTGTGATGCCAGGACAGTGAAATAGCATATGTTTGAGATCTATGTATGGAAATATACATCTGTAGAGTGGATTCTGATCTAGTAGCTCAGCTGTGTTTATCTTTCAGAAATAGGAACCGTGAGGAGAGGTATTGAGGCTGAGAGTTGATAATATTTTGTGAAGCAATATTAATAAGTGTAGCCTTCGCCTTTGATTTATTATTAAACAACCCAGTTTATTAAAATACAGAGAAATATGGTCATGCTGTTTTAAGTTAAATATGTATCGAACACATGTGTTTTGTAGTCGTTGTAGTCGTTCTGCTAGATCGTCTCTTAAGTCATTGTAAACTACATCACAGTAGTCAAAGTGTGGCATTATTAAGCACTGGACAAGGATAAGTCGTACATTTTCAGGAGAAAATTCTTTAGTCTTCTCAGTGAATGTAAGCAGGCATAAACTTTCTTGCAAATCGAAGTTACTTGATCTGTCCAATTAAGATTTTCATCAATAATCATACCAAGGTTTTTAGCAATTGGTGTCAGTTGTACTGTGGATACTCATGTTCCATCATCTGTCCAGGTGGTTACTAGTGAATTTCATTAAAATACATGTAAACATAGATTAGTTTTATACAGGATGTATTTTATTTTTTTGTGTCAACATATTCTACGGGCGTATTTCCTTCTACCAAACGTTTCGAAAATGTCATATTAATAGGCTTAGTTTCTGAGGTAGGAGGAATTTTAGTGTTCAATTGATAATCAAACCAAGAGAAAATTAATGCTATTAAACAAGACAAAGTTTAACAGAAACAAACAAAAACACAAAAAAGACAGAACATTTGATTTAAAAAATTGTTTAAAATGGTGTCTTGCTTTAATGAGCCTGCGTTCCATAATTTGTCGTACTTTTTTTTTTTTTATTTAACGTGCACTTTCTGAACCGATTGATTATATCAGCACACGATTTATTCTTAAAACCTCATCATCAGGCACAGTAGTTGAGTAAATAATGAATTGTAAATGTCCACAGAGATAAAACCTCATTGGGTTAAAATCTAGGGATCGAGCAGGCCATTCAATGGAAGCCTCACGACAAAGACATCTTCGAGCAAAACCTTTAATCGCTCTAAAACTCAAAGTTCTAAACCCATGTTTATTTGGACTTATCATAATTTTTGGCCAATGGGAATACTCCTTTAGAATATTAGAAGTCATCCCAATATATACCCTGTATAATAATTGTTAAAATGTGACAATGAAATAAACATTTCATTGAAAAAAGTATGGAGTAATCAGTTTCTGTTTTATAACAACCATCTTTCTTGACCAGCACTAAAGTTTGGTAGACAATGTTCCAACATCAAGTAGGACAACAGTGAACACGTTTTGAGCAGCACTAAAGTTTGGTAGACAATGTTCCAACAGCAAGTAGGACAACAGTGAACATGTTTTGACCAATACTATGCAATGGGAGACAACGTGATAACTCGGTAAACATGATAGATCCGATTCTACAACATGAAAAGTGCATTGAGGTGGCCCCAATTTGGCGGACCTGAGTCACATGACAGACAGAAAACTACTAACTTATCAAAATCTCATCTCAACTCAGGTAAAGGGCAGACGTGGGACGCCAGGTAAGCTGTTTGTCTTCATCCTTTACCCCCTCGTCCCTTCGCCTCCTTCTCCCAATGTACGAATGTAATAAAAACATGTCTAGACAACTAATATTTTTAATATATAGCTAAAATGGCGGTCCAATTCAATCACATCTAAGTTACTCGTTATGGATATTGTGAGCTGAAAACTAGTTTGTACGTTTACAAAGAGGGTACATTTTTTATCTTAAATAAACTATTCAGTGCATTGGCTTTAGACTTTAGGTGTCTACTTTTTACCTTGAACTTTTTCTTTTCATTTCTTTGCATCTAACACCTGTTAATTAGTGAAACCTGTTAAAATAACATTTACAAGGTCAGTAGCTGTGCGACGTTGGTTCATTATAATGATCCTTTAAAAGTTTTACTAGCATTTTCAGGCTGTTTTTTTTAAACGTTTGAATGCTTTACTGGACTGGCTTTTAGCGGTTTCCTCCGAGTAACTATAGGACTAGCACAACAACCACATTTCATAATGTTAAATTGTCAGTTAAAGGTGACCAGCCCAATTCTAAATGTAAAACTGTTGTCTCTGCATGAAGTATCTCCCGCGGCGACATCATCAGGAAGATCTCTAGTAACCAAAATAATATATCGTGCTAAGGTATTGGTCATATTATCTACAAGATACTGATATATAGGAGATAGATCGATATTTAAATTATCCTTGCACTTCACTGCGGTCAGTATTACACCGGCATATTTTTACTTTCTCTCCGACCCTCGAAGAGAGAAGTATTGTGATTTAAAAAAATCTAACTCAAGATTTTGATAAAAGGTAAAGGTTTTCGAGGATTGCGTACCACCTATCTGTCTGTCTGTCTATATCTTGGACTAGAGCCAAAATTATGTTACCAATAGGCCTAAAACTTGTTATCTAGGGTTTCCATAATGTCCCTCTGAGTGTTTTTTGGAATTATATATCCAACCATAAAATTAAGGATAGCTTACTGAAGAGCAAACAGAGATAAAATCTATTTGACCTAAATCCGCCACCAAGGTTTTTATTAAATTTTGATTCCAGGCATTGTTTAACATTACGAACAAAATGGCAACCCTTGTTTTCTCATGAAAATTACTTTTAGGGCACTTTACATTAGCAGAAATTTCCAATTTTGATTATATATCTGCAACTATTTGAAATACAAAATAATTGATCATTTTAAAGATGTGGTAATATTAAAAATAAAACTTTTTTTAAGATTTACTTTTAAAAATCAATAGTCTCTGAGCTCCAAGCCAAAATTTATATTGTTTATTCAAGTTTCTTTAAAATCAAATTGTTTGCTAAGCTCTCTGGGGGAGAGAGATGCTCCTCTTTTCTCAAAGTTTCTGTAACATTGTATACTAAGTATTTAATTTAGGTTTTTTGAAGGATTGTTTCTGCAACAGTGTATACTATTGCGTTTCACAAATTTGTTAGTTTTTTAGTAAATGTCTCTATTTTAAGATCGAAGAAAAGGAAGGTCTGTGCGGTACACCATACATTTATTTTATATAAAAATTATTTGATAAAAGAAATGTTACATAACTTTGACGATCAATCAAAGATATTTTCTAAAATTATCTATTTTTACAAATATCTTAAGAAATATTTACTTTACAGAACATGCTTTAGAGTTTCATCAAAGAAAATGGTGGAATCTTAAAGTCTAGCCTCACTTGTACGTAAAGCAGTAGAGACAAACTCCACACTTAGTCTGTAGCAGAAGTGTTGTTCTTTTAACTAACCAAGCAGCTTTAGGGAACCAATTTTTAAAATTTCATTTTATTTATTTATATTTATTTAGGTATTTAACGTGGACAATCAGAACCGACTGACTATATCAGCAAACGAGAATTTCTATGAGCCAGAACGAAAGGGCCTACCAGTTCTGCCGGAAAAGCTATTTTATCATACCTTCCAGAAATCTTTTACATGCTACAATAGCATTGGACTGACAGCTTTACTTCCCCTCCGAAGGAAGTTGTGCTACGAATTTTTATTGCTCAAAAAAACCTGCCAACCATGGCTGGGTTTGAACCCACGAACATCAGGCGAGCCCTTTACCCCAAGATCATTGAGATTGCCCAGTTTTTAAAAGTGTCATGTTTCAATCGTAAATATCTTTGACATGATTGTATTCCATTTTCTTAGCTCCCATAATGTTGGTCAATCTTTAAAGAAAATCTGATTAAATGTAGTGACACACATTTTATAAAAGATTGTGTCAACTCTTTTAAAATATATTTAATAAAGTAAATATTTTTCTTTCATAAAATAAATATGACAGTGTAATACCATTAGGAGCTCACTGTGAGTGCAGTCTTAGGTGCAGTTATGTCAATCAACTGTTTGGTGTGAGGTGTGATGAGAATTAGGTTGGTGTGGAGGTGTGTGGTTGGTGTGAAATGAGTGAGGGTTGTGAGGTGTGGTGTAGTGTGTAGGTTGTGAGGTGTGAGTGGTGGTGGTAAGATGTGAGGTGTGAGGTGTGAGGTGGGTTTTAATTGAGGTGTAGCCTACAGTCCAAGTTTCATTGGAAGAGCCATCTGACAGCAAGACATGTATTCCTACGTCATGTCATGTGATATGAAAATGTCACTTTTGTTATCAATGCCTATAAAATAAAAACTTGGTAAAATATTATCTATGTTGGCTGCAAAAAAAAGTTTTTGTAGGGCTAATACTGTAAGTTGGAACTTTGCTTTTATCAGAAATTCCCCTTCCCCGACTCATTCCGAGATAATCCTTATCTTATTTTCGTCAGATCTGCCGATAGTACCGCAGAGAGTCTATTAAAGAGGATTAAATGAATTGAATGCCATGTTCGGGTAGAAAACAATAAACTAAAATAAACCATACATACATCATTAATTGTAATTAATACATTATGTACCCCCCCCCCCCCCCGGTGGCTGAATGGTCTAAACTCTAAAGACATCACTCTCGCAACATACTGGACTGTCGATGACGGGGAGATCAAAGTTTGAATCCAGATCATGTGTACTGAGTTTTATACTCTCCCATCACACAAATGCTGGTACTCTTCCTCTAAATTCAACCTTCCTCATTCACTGCTTAACCTGAACGAGTTGTAAGAAGTTGCTAGAAATAAAATGTCAATGTTCTCAAAAGTAATGTCAGGCGTTCACTCGTTCAAAATATGACCCCAGGGGCGGATCCAGAGGAGGTAGGGGGGTAGCAATATCTCCCTCAAGACATTTTTAGTTGGTATTAACAATAATAATTAAAATTTAACCAATTAAATATATGTTATAGTCACTCCTCGTTGTACTATCACGTGATATCTCACTATCCCGTTGTGTCACGTGTCAATCAATGTCAATAATTGATTTACATATTTAGCACATAGTTTAGTTAGCAAAAATTAACAAAAAAACCTAAATAAACGGTGAATTTGTATGCGTCTTTTTTTAAATTTTCTTACTAATTTTTTAATTACTCTCAAATTTTGAAGGATTTTTCCGTCAGAATTTCCTGAGGGTAACCTCCTGACCCGGTCCCATGAGAGAGCCCTTCCACCCTTACGAAAATCCTGGCCATGCTGCTCCCTCCCCCCACGAAAATCCTCTTTGCGTCCCCTTCACAAAAATCCTGCTTGGTCCTCCCCCTTATGGAAATCCTGTATCCACCTTGTATGTGGCCACATCGGTGAACGCGAGGACTAAATGGCAGGGTCATCTACTCTGGCTACTCATTAACGGGAGGTACGGGTTCAAATTCCCGATGTATTCCCTAAATAATTTTCTACTATCCCTCAACATTTTAAAAATAAATTCTCCCTTATTTATTCTTACTCTATTAACGTATATGGAGAATGGGTAGTAAGATCATACGAAAATAAACATATAGTATGTTGCGTAACATCAACGAAACAGTTTATATGTCAATAATGCACAACTTTCAAGACAAAAGTAAAAACCAACCTGTGAATTCGGTTAATTTCTAATAAGAGGTATTGTGTTTCGTATATAGCTCAGAGAATAATTTGGTTCTGTACTTAGTTTTGAAAGCTTGGTGTTGTTTCATATCGGAATTAAAAATAAACATTATCGTATAAAAACCTCCATCGCAAGTGAGCTATACTGATCAAGCGGTCACCGTATGTTGGCTAAGATAGTGCCAACATTTGTGGATAGATGGTCTCATGTGGTATTATTGAGTCTCATGGGTAGGGATGTAGTATCGAAAGAAAAGTATCGATACTGTAATCATTAAAAGTATTGGAAGAAAAATATCGATACGTACTAGTATCGAAGTAAAAGTATCGATAACAGTAAGTATCGGTATACTTTTTTTTTTTACAAGATGCTTTCTAGGCTATACAACTTCTTAAAAAAAACTTCCATAGTTACTTCTGGGAGGTACTATTTTTTTTACCGGTCTTGTCGTTTATATACTCTATACTGATAGATTATTATCTATTGACAAACAATAGAAGAATTGACGCCCTGTCCTGCTTTGTCTGCTTAAAAAACGTATATAAACGTTTCTGGATCGTCTGAGCTTCTTTTGTTTAGTTTGTGATGACCGTGTTCATTGATAAAGGAAGGGGTAGTAGACTGGTCATCATTCACCGGTCAGGCTGTATTGATAAATAAAGATAAAATAACAGATATGCATTATGATGAGATAAAAGAGATTGAATGCTAGAGTTGCGGGAAATGAATGAGAATTGAGAAATTGTGTCATTTATTCTTTCTCCACAGTCCACCCAAGTAAACATGATTTTAGTCCCAGCATGGGGGACAGTAACAAAAAAGTTGTTTCTTTCGATACCGGAATGAGAGTACTAATATCAGTAAAAGTATCGAGTAAAAATACTAGTGTTGAAAGGAAAATATTGATATTAGTAAAGTATCGATACTTTTTTCACAGACCTACTCACGGGGTATAAACCAGAGCTGTTACTTATTCATTCAAGTAGGCCTATTTACTCATTTGTCCTCACGAGGCCGACTCACTGTTTCACAGATACATTTTGGAAGCACCAGGGATCGAACCGAGGACCTCTGAATCTTTTGCAAGAAGCTCTGACCACTAGACCACAGAAGGGACCGGTAAGTTCTCAAAGAGAGTCCTAGCTCACTGTACCCAAGGCTGGACCAAGACATGCCATACGAAGAAAAACATTTTAAATTGGGATATTTTTTACCTTTTTTCCCCACCACTCAGGATAAAGTTAACTTACAAATTGAAGACCCGAGAATTAAAAGCAGGCAAAAGCTCAAATACAGAAATCAGAAGAATTAAGAACGAAAATAGATTTTTTTCTAATTTACTCAAATATATTTTTAGAAAAAGTTGTACTTCTAAGCGCTATGTTCGTTTTTATCTGTATTTCAATAACTCATAATAGTTTGTTAATATCATGATGTGGTTTTATTAATAAATTGTATTTTGTGCAAATTGTAAATTTAGTTTTTGGTCTTTATCTGGTTTTCATCTTCAGGTCTCCAATTTTTATTCAGAATATATATTAAAACTCTTTATCTGGCTTTGTTACTTGTTGAAATATTTTATAATTCCTGACATGCTCGCTATTTGATCAATGGTATGTTCTATCAATAAACACGTCATATGTGATACACTGTAGGAGTGATTGGGCGGGAATTACAAACTGACACTCGGAGATAGGCAGATTCGGGTGGGTATTTCATTTTACAAACTTTGTCACAGGCCTATAAAATTTCAAATTATAAGTTTTAACAGTCTAATTCAATTTTGAAAAAAGATAGAAACAACTTTGTGACAGGCTTATTAAATTTTTAATTACTAGTTTAAAAAGTCACACTTGATTTTTTTTTTTAATGTTAGATTATTCTCAAGAATTTATAGTTAATACCAGGGGTGGATTTGCGCTTATGTAAGAATAATCTTCGTATATGAGGATTGTATCCAAACATTTAATAATTTTGAAAATTGTGTTTGACTCTTTTATTTTTAATAAAATAAAAATCTACAGCACAGTTAAAAGTAGACTATTTTGTTTGTTAAAAATGTAAGTAGAGATATGATATCGCGTTATCTTAAATTTTATTGGACATATTAGCCTTAAGTCTGAGTCAACTGGCACTTTATTTACGGTTGTATTCCAATGATAACTTAGTTCCCTTTGGATTACTGCCCTGGGCCTTTGCCCCTTCTCCATCCCCCTAAACGGCCCTGCCCCTGTGCCTGCACCAAAACACAGTTTTGTGTGTGTTTTAACTTTACAATGCTCTTTGAAATTTGAAACTTGGAGAAACCTTTCAGATTTACATTTACGAGCTCCCCTCTAGCCAAATGAAGCCAAACAGTCACACGGATAGGTAACTTGATAGTAGCAGTTTACTAGATGTTGGTGGGATTATCAGCCATAATTACCCGCCTCGGTGGAGTAGTTGGCTAACGCGCTAGTCGTGTTGAGCTCGACTGCTGAGGACAGGGAGATCGAGGTTTGAATCTCGGTCGGGTGAACTGGGAGTGGTTTTTCCTAAATGGTTTTCCACTCTCCCGCCACGCAAATGCGGGTTCACTTCCTCTAATTCAACCTTCCCAATTCCTAATCCATTAGCGTGATTAGTACTTAAAGCGTATAACCCGAACGGGTAGTAAGACGCGGTGCTAAATATTATTATTATTATCAGCCATAATTATAATAAAGAATACCTTCAAATGGAAGGAACAGTCCAATATTCCTAGGAAGATCCTTTTGGAAAACACAGATAGGCCTAGGGATGAGAACAAAATATTGATACTTTACTAATATCGATATTTTCCTTTCAATACTTGTATTTTTACTCGATACTTTTACTGATATTGGTACTCAAACTCCTACTGGGACTAAAATAATGTTTACTAGGATGAACTGTGGAGGAAGTGCAAATTAATTTACCTCTCAATTCTCACTAATTTTCTGCACGACAAGCAAGAAGCAACTCTAGCATTCATTCTCCTCTAGCTCATCATAGTTTATAGCTGTTCTTTCATTTTGTTTATCAATACAGCATGATGCCTGAACGGGCGATGACAGGGTAAGTGGTAACCAGTCTATTACCCCTTTCTTTATCAATGAGCACGCTCATCACAAACTAAACAAATGAAGCTTATGTAGAGCTCAATGAACTCACTCAACTTAAGGATGTCCCAAAGCAGACGAAGCAGAAAACTTAATGTGCGCTGTTTAAGCAGATGTATCAGGACAGGGCATCCCTTTCTTCTAGTGTTTGTCAATTGTTAATAGTCTATCTTGATAGAGTATACAAACGACGAGTGAAACTAAAAATGGAATTTCCCAGAAGTGAATTATGGAAGTTTTTTTTAATAAGTTGGATAGGTAAAAAGTATATTTTAAAATTTGTTTATAATATTGAAAACTATTCTAATTTTCAGTGTTTAAATAAATATGAAAATGAAATTATGATGCAAAAGTTGAAATTATTATTATTACTAAATTAAAAAAATATATTTCCAGATTAAAATTTCTTTACCGATACATACTGCTATCGATACAATTACTGTATCGATATTTTTCTTCCGATACTTTTAATGAGTATAGTATGAATACCTTTCTTTCTATAACACATCCCTTCATTGGCCTACTGTTTTGTGGACATAATTAACATCATTTTACTATGTTATTGGTGTTATTTTATAAGCATTCCGTATTGGTAATATCTATCAAAATTGACAGTTGAAGATCCCATGACTTGACGTATGACTACACAAAAGTAGATATAGTAGCTATCTGTCAAATAAGACCTTTCCTTTGAAAATTGGATTGCAAAAATCTCCGTAGTTTGTATTCAAACTAATTGTTAAATTTTATTCTACGCATGATGTAAAGACCATTAATTTAATTTAGATTGCGTGTGGGTTGATTTCTTTAAAAAAGTATGGATGGGCAACCACTTAGCAAATGCTAACAAATAATAAATAATGATAAACAAACTTTTCACGTGCAATGAATATGTTTATTAGTCTCTCAAGAAAATGAAGCGAGAGTACTGTAAGATTGGATGAAAGAATCTCGTTGTAGTTGTACAAAGAAGAACCCACGAAGACACGGTTTGCGGTCAACCTCTGGAGCCCTACGTAGTTCAGAGTTAACTTGGCTAACATAATCACGTCTCTCATTTCAAGTATGATTCGTTCATAGCGGGAATGAGACCCAGAGATTATCATTATTATTTTCTGCATGCTACGCTTATACAGTGTTACCATATTTGATGAAACAAAAAAAAAGGACGTGTTTATATATTTAGATTCAAAAGTACAGGAACACCATGATGCCATAGGTTTGAGTATTTAATGGAGAAGAGATTATATATACCAAATAAATCAAATAACATGTCCTGACTGACTGATTGACTGATTCATCATCGCCGAGCGCAAACTATCAAGGCTACAAGCATGAAATTCGGACTGTATATTCATTTTGTTATGTAGGCACCCACTAAGAAAGGATTTTAGAAAATTCCACCCCAAAGGGGTCAAAATAGGGGATGATAATATGTGTGATAATATGTATGAAAGTCCGTCATTTTGAAAGTTACATAAACAAAATTTTGTATTTCGGTTATTATTATTATTATTATTAGCACCGCGTCTTACTACCCGTTCGGGTTATACGCACTTACGCTAATGTGTAATGGTAGGGTGATTGTGAGATGAAATGAAGGACCTACAGTTTAACGTGGAATCCGAACCACGGTGGAGACCTGGCATTACCCACATTCACAAGATGTCTTGTCAGAGGTGAAGGAAGGGTTTGGGGTAATCAGATAAATCTTTGCCGGGACGGAGGATTGAACCCCAGCCGCCAGCATAGAAGTCTGACACCTTACCCCTAGACCACCAGGTCACCAATGTTATTTCGGTTATTGACGTAAAACAAATAAATACGTGTTTCAGGAATTTTGGAAATTTTATTTAATAAGGGATGAAAAAGGGGTGAAAGTTTGTATCGGACTTGCATTATTTTTGATCTGAGGTCAAGTTATGGTCATCAACGTAACGTAATATTTTAAATTAATCTGTAAATACATATGTATATTTTCGAATTTGTATATAATCAACTTCCACGCGAGCAAAGCCGCGGGCAACAGCTATCTAGTACCAAATAAATATAAAACATCTAGTTAGAAAATAGGTTTAGAAGTGAACGCTGAGTAGACTAAGTATTTGATATCACACATATAAACACAGATTGGGGTCGATAGTTTAGATAGATAGTTTACTACAAAAACCATATCATTTAAAAGGGTTAATGAGTGTAAATATTTGGGAACAATTTTAACTAGCAATAACAAATATAGATACGAAAATAGGAAGATAGCACAGTCTAGAAAATGCTATTATTTGGTCATTAAGTTGTTAACCTCTCGCCTGCTTTCAAGGAAAACAAATTTAATATGATAGAAAGAAGGTGTTTAGGAAGATATTTGGTAATAAAAGGGATGATGCTACTGGGGAATGAAGGATGCTACATAATGTAGTAATCACAAGACATTGTTAGGAAGATCAAGTCTCGTATATTACGGTGGGCAGGACATGCAGCGCAAATAAGGGCATATATAACTTTGTTCAGGGAACTGACTGGCAAACGCAATGGGAAGAAACCATTGGTAAGACATAGACACAGATGGGAGGATAACATTATAATGGACCTGAGGGAGATAGAGGGTAATGAGGTGGACTGGATAGAGCTAGCTCAAGATAGGGATAAAATGTAATGAGGTGGACTGGATAGAACTAGCTCAAGATAGGGCTAGAATGTAATGAGGTGGACTGGATAGAACTAGCTCAAGATAGGGATAGGGTGTAATGAGGTGGACTGGATAGAACTATCTCAAGATAGGGATAGGTGTAATGAGGTGGACTGGATAGAACTAGCTCAAGATAGGGCTAGAATGTAATGAGGTGGACTGGATAGAACTAGCTCAAGATAGGGCTAGAATGTAATGAGGTGGACTGGATAGAACTAGCTCAAGATAGGGATAGGGTGTAATGAGGTGGACTGGATAGAACTATCTCAAGATAGGGATAGGGTGTAATGAGGTGGACTGGATAGAACTAGCTCAAGATAGGGCTAGAATGTAATGAGGTGGACTGGATAGAACTAGCTCAAGATAGGGATAGGGTGTAATGAGGTGGACTGGATAGAACTAGCTCAAGATAGGGCTAGAATGTAATGAGGTGGACTGGATAGAACTAGCTCAAGATAGGGATAGGGTGTAATGAGGTGGACTGGATAGAACTAGCTCAAGATAGGGCTAGAATGTAATGAGGTGGACTGGATAGAACTAGCTCAAGATAGGGCTAGAATGTAATGAGGTGGACTGGATAGAACTAGCTCAAGATAGGGCTAGAATGTAATGAGGTGGACTGGATAGAACTATCTCAAGATAGGGATAGGGTGTAATGAGGTGGACTGGATAGAACTAGCTCAAGATAGGGATAGGGTGTAATGAGGTGGACTGGATAGAACTAGCTCAAGATAGGGATAGGGTGTAATGAGGTGGACTGGATAGAACTAGCTCAAGATAGGGATAGGGTGTAATGAGGTGGACTGGATAGAACTAGCTCAAGATAGGGCTAGAATGTAATGAGGTGGACTGTATAGAACTAGCTCAAGATAGGGATAGGGTGTAAGGAGGTGGACTGGATAGAACTAGCTCAAGATAGGGCTAGAATGTAATGAGGTGGACTGGATAGAACTAGCTCAAGATAGGGCTAGAATGTAATGAGGTGGACTGGATAGAACTAGCTCAAGATAGGGCTAGAATGTAATGAGGTGGACTGGATAGAACTATCTCAAGATAGGGATAGGGTGTAATGAGGTGGACTGGATAGAACTAGCTCAAGATAGGGATAGGGTGTAATGAGGTGGACTGGATAGAACTAGCTCAAGATAGGGATAGGGTTTAATGAGGTGGACTGGATAGAACTAGCTCAAGATAGGCTAGAATGTAATGAGGTGGACTGGATAGAACTAGCTCAAGATAGGGCTAGAATGTAATGAGGTGGACTGGATAGAACTAGCTCAAGATAGGGCTAGAATGTAATGAGGTGGACTGGATAGAACTAGCTCAAGATAGGGATAAAATGTAATGAGGTGGACTGGATAGAACTAGCTCAAGATAGGGCTAGAATGTAATGAGGTGGACTGGATAGAACTAGCTCAAGATAGGGATGGGTGTAATGAGGAGGACTGGATAGAACTAGTTCAAGATAGGGATAGGGTGTAATGAGGTGGACTGGATAGAACTAGCTCAAGGTAGGGATATAATGTAATGAGGTGGACTGGATAGAACTAGCTCAAGGTAGGGTTAGAATGTAATGAGGTGGACTGGATATAACTAATCAAGATAGGGATAGGCGGCATACTTTTGAAAGTGCAGCAATGAACTTTCGATTTCTTTATGCCATGGAGTAGTAAGTAATAATTAACAATTAAAGCAAACAACATACCTCTTTGCCTATCAGCCTCTGCAATATTGAATTTAAATCACACAGTGTTTGGGCATCGACGGTTCCATTCCATCATAATAGCTTCCAACACTAAAATAATCACTGACAGCAAATAAAATCGCACGGAACGCGATACAAGTCAGTAGCTATTTCTAGCGCCGTCTATTGAGAAGTCCAAGAAACCGCTTAGCCCTATATGCAGCTGCTAATACTACAATAAGGCCACTTATATTTGACTATATCCAAGACAATTATAATCTGAAATACTATTAATCACGTCACAATCTTTTCAATTCCTTGTAACATAATTGGTTAAAACTCAGCAAATTTTTATTTGACAAAATTATATCTTCTTTATTTTTACCCCCCTTTCCTCATTTGATGGTAGCTTAGTCTTCTATGACGACATGTTTCGTTGTTATTATTGATGTTACACCATCTTCAGGTCTTATTTATGATAAAAATTATATTCTGTTAAATATATATTATAAGAAAGTTTGTGAAAATTTTGAGATCTTATGTGTAAAATCTTTCTGTGGGATGATCAACATGTCATTATTTAAGACTAAGCTTATATCAAATAAGGAGAAGGGAATAAAACAAAGGAGATATAATTTTGTCATTTATCACTCCATACCAAATCATGAACATTATTATAAATAGGTTTTATTTGTACGAAAAAAGTTATCTTGGACATATATTTTACGCTTCATAAAGAGGACATGTCCAATGGAAGCAGGCCCAGCTCAGAACATATCGGAGTGCATTATATTCGGGGGAGCTGCTTTGAATCTGCTCGGAGGGGGTCTTCATTCAGACATTTCTCTAAAAAACAACCCGAAGGAAAATAGAAAGACATTTGTAAAATCAACATTTTAAGGTTTGGAGGGTAAGGGGGTTAAGTAAATATCCGTAAAGTGTTTATGCAAAAAAGTTTTTACTCAAAGCAAATAAAATATTTATTCATTAGATTTGTTTCATTCCACATTTAGTTATCCGAACAGTATTTGAATATTTGCCATGAGCATCGTGGAATTATAACTTCCTCCTTCAATTTGAAACGTTTCTGGTCGAATTCCACAGAAAGTAATAACAATACTCACGTACTAATACTCTTGAGATTGCTATGTGTAGATAATTAAACTAAAGGTGACGACAGTTATTTTGGCCAAACATTCCTTCCCCCACACATTAAAACCATCGTACCAGTTCTCACCTGTAGGAAAGACGTAAAACCATACTTTGGGACGATCCCTCGCATATGACCCAGAGTAACAAATCCCAGACATTGCTCATTGTCGTAGCAGAGGAAGGCACACAAGAAGGGTGTCGTGCCGCCACACACTCCACATGTGGAGGAAAAGAGAGTGGAGTCATTAGTCCCCCAACTTCCCGACCACACAGTGATCAGTGTCAGTAGAGAGGGAGATTTACAGCCTCCAGGTGCGGGCACAGGGGTGATGATTGCCACAGTGCAATCTTCACACCAGTAGCTTGCGGACAACATTTCAATATATATGTCAAAAGTGACAGCTGCAGATCACATGACTTGACGTATGAATACGTGAAAGGACATTTATTAACTATTCTAGATGTTATATTAGATCCTTCATGTGAAGATGTGACTGTAGCTACCCCTAATGAAAGGGTGGATTGAGTGAGAGTTCTATGAACGGAGAAATGGTCCGAGGACACAGAAAAGAATACACCAGATCCTTATCCTTACGGGAGTTCCGCTGCACTCCTTGAGCCAAGTTGAGTCCACCAACACTGGGGCTCGCTAGTGTCGATACTCAGGGATAAAATCACTTACAAATGTGCACTTGCTTAACGACTCACATGTGCATCACAAAGGGAACATGTAATCGTAATGTGCAGTCTGCGTAAGCTCTTTGTGAGGTAGGATTATCTGGAAAGGGGGTTGAGTCGTTACCTTAACCTTGTTCTGTGGAACCCGGGCGATTGACTCGAGAAGGATATTTATTTGTCTACTTCTCTTTAGTGAAACCATATTTAAAATGAACTTTAAAAAAATTCCCCTTAATTGCACTTATCGATCCCTGTGTTGAAGGACTAAAACTCTACCCCGGAGCGCAGTCACTTTAGCCTGGAGGTCGTGGTATATTGTATCCTTCGTTGTCTGTGCTCTAGGGCTACAAGAGACTTGCTGTGTGGGGTTTACATGTATATTACTTTTATAAGTAAACAAGTAATATAATAAAACAGTGGAGTTTTATTTTCCACCCCAAAATGCTTGACAGTATTACTTTTAATACTCTTATTCTTAACGTTGTATATCCTCTCTGATGCTACTGAAGGGCAGTTTGGCTATCAATAAATAGTCTTTGTTTTATTTGTAATAGAAAATAAAAATCCACTAAGTTATTATTTTAACTTTGCATTCACTCTGTTCACAATTTGTATTTGATAAAAAGTGTAAAAATAGAGAAGTTCACATAACTTCTTATTTTGGATTTTTACGGAATGACCGATGACCCGTATATTATTATTATTAGCACCGCGTCTTACTACCCATTCGGGTTATACGCACTTACGCTAATGTGTAATGGTAGGGTGATTGTGAGATGAAATGAAGGACCTACAGTTTAACGTGGAATCCGAACCACGGTGGAGGCCTGGCATTCCCCACATTCACAAGATGTCTTGTCAGAGGTGAAGGAAGGGTTTGGTAATCAGATAAATCTGTGCCGGGACCGAGGATTGAACCCCGGCCGCCAGTACAGAAGTTTGACACCTTACCCCTAGACCACCAGGTCACCTGATGACCCGTATAAATTGTGAACTAAAGCTGCCAACAAAATTAACATAAAATAGATTTTGGTTAAGATTATTTGGACAATATTTTATAAATTGCCTCATACATAGTTATATTTATTGATATTCCGTATCCAAACACGCACGAACACAAAATTATTAAGAAAAGTTCATCATAGCAGGCCCAACTCATCTCCCGGCTCGCGTGAGGTTTGAGAGTAAAAGGGAAAAGAAAAGACTACTGATATGCCAGAAATGTGTGCAGTCCATTTGTATTTGAATGATTACTCAACATTTTCCGCGGTGACGTTGGGTGACAAAGCGACAAAGTTTCTTGTTAATAACTATATTATGTCCATATTATGACAGAATGAAGATTTGTGCACAGTGATTATCTGTGAAACCACTCTAAAATTGTCAAAAACTGCCATTTCACTGCAGTTTTTATCCAAATATCATTTAATGTTTCAACAATGCTCAGTAGTTGGAACTTCTATTAACTCTCTCTATTAATGTTTAATCAGAAATGATCCAGATGCAATAATGTTGGTGTAAATTTACAATTTCTAGCCGATTACACTGTATCACAGAGTTAATTGAGATGTAATGCACGCTCTTAATGTGTTCATTATGCCGGTTAACATGTTCCAACATTTTTATAATTAATGTTACAAGCATTCATGCTTAGCGCTTACCCCACAGCTTATTCAACTTGATAAACACAAGTTGAATAAAAAAATAAATTTGCTAAGTGCTGTTTTGTGTGTTTTTTAATCACGCTTTACGCCGTCCGGGCTATCCCCACCCCTAACTACGTCAAGAGGTGGAGGATAAGGGAGATAGAGATTAAATGAAACGTATACACATTTGCGTGGAGTGAGAATGGAAACCAATTTAGATAAAATCCATCCTCAAAACAGCACCGGGATTGAAACCCCGACCTTCCCATCACCACGTAACCAGTTCAGACAATATTATCAGGCCCACCAATGCAGGTTTCTGCTTTGTTGTGCCTTTTAATGACCGTACATTATAAATAGCATGTAACCAACATTAATTATCATATATGTGCCACAAAGTTCCATGATAACAGAATATAGGGCTGAATTAATTAAAAAATAGTTTCTAACCCAAGTGAACGCGGTGGTAAAAAAAAGTTTAAATTTTTTTTACAACATTGAAAGTGTTTCTGCCATTTTAATATATCTAAACACGTCAAGCCGGGCTCATTATTCTACATATTCAAACACAAGAACTGTTTTGAGATACAATCTTGAAAAAACTCAAAATGTTTTAATGGTTTTAAAAAGCTAATATTAAACTTCAATATAAGATCGAAGTATTTCAATCCAAGTAAGTGAACTTCCCCTCAAAATGACATTAAAAAAACTGGTTTGTGTTTTTAAATGAAAGTTGAAAGCATAACAATTGTTATGTTTGTATAAATAGTATTTAAATATCAACTATAGTGGGACTTGCATCCAAATCTACAGTCCAATTTTCCCATGAAGGGCCTTATTAAGATAATTCAAACATTTAATTAATAGTTAGTATTAAATTAATTAATGTTATTTTATAGTTATTGACAATATCTGTCAAAAGTGAGCGCAGTAGTTATAATTACTTAACGTGTGAATAAGTGAAAGAATACCTAGTAACTTTTTTAGCTGTCAGATAAAAATTGGAATGTACTGTTATATATTCAAACGACAAACCATGTGACCTGCTGCAGCTCTCAACATTGATAAATGTTAGCAATAAAATAACACAAAGTATAATATAAGTTATTTACACTTGGTAAATATTGAATGCAAAAAAATAGATTTCCTAATTAACTTTTTTACCATGTTATTTTTAATATCTAACAGTGGAGAAGGCTACATAATGATGAGTTACATACCCTGTACTCATCACAAGGCATTTATAGTTTAAGGTGGGCAGGACATCCAGCGTGAATGGGAGAATCTAGGACTGTGTTTAGGGAACTGGCCGGCAAACCCAATGAGAAAATACCAATGGGAATACCTAGACACAGATGAGAGGATAACATAATGACGAATAGAATAGTGTAAGAGTGACTGAAGAAGGTCAATAGGGTTGGTTAATGAAAGGTGGACTAGGATAGAAACTAGGGCAATATTGGGTTAGGGTGTAATGAGGTGGACTGGATAGAGCTAGGTCAATATTGGGTAGGGTGTATGAGGTGGATGGATAAGCTAGGTCAATATGGGTTAGGGTGTAATGAGGTGGACTATATAGAGCTAGGTCAATATTGGGTTAGGGTGTAATGAGGTGGACTGGATAGAGCTAGGTCAATATTGGGCTAGGGTGTAATGAGGTGGACTGGATAGAGCTAGGTCAATATTGGGTTAGGGTGTAATGAGGTGGACTGGATAGAACTAGCGGGAAAGGTGGTGTACTTTGGTGAGTGTGGAAATGAATTTTCGAGTTTCTAATGCCATACAGTAAGTAAGTAACACTTGTAAGTGTGATTAGATATACTTTTGAATATGAATAAATTTGATCTACATTTGACACTTTGGATAATCATAGATAAATATAATAATAATTTTAATTTCTATTTTATTTATTGTAACGCTAGCCAACAGTCACAAGACCTATAACAAGCCAGTACAGAAAAGTATACAATTACCTGACATGTAAGCATAGTTACATAAGAAAATGAAATAAACATAATTAAATAGTTATACATTTAGATAAATAGTTAATAAAAATAATAAAATAATAATAAAAAGCTACATTAATAGCAAGTAGTAGTAGATAACCACTTAAGCATTGACATAATTTTAAAAACAAATAACAGTAAGCAGAATAATGTAAGTTTAAATATTTGAGGCAGAACGTAGATTGAGTAAATTAATTATTTAAATAATCTTTGAGTTTGGTTCTTAACAACCAGAGCCCAGATCATTAATTTAACACTTACAAGATTTATGAATGGAATGTTATAAAGAACATTTAGCTACTATTTTTTCCTATTAGTCTGTTATATTCCTATCTACTCTTATCCACAATTTTCTCCGAGATTCAGATCTGTAAAACAGCAAATATGACCCATCTCTATTAAAATTTACCAAAATATTACTCTACTATTGTTATCACATTACAAGTTTGACCTAAATCTCA
Organism: Timema cristinae; assembly: GCA_039000515.1. NCBI lineage: Eukaryota > Metazoa > Arthropoda > Insecta > Phasmatodea > Timematidae > Timema > Timema cristinae. Next base: position 7,505,720 of record JBCFYV010003508.1, on the reverse strand, counting down.
AGTCAAATGAACAAGTCAACGCGGTACATACAAACACGTCTATCACACTTATAATATGGTGCCTATGGTTTATAAAACAGTTTAAAATGTATTATTGAATACAGAACTATACTACGTTTACAGCATCCTTCAATACAGGGTGGGACAGAAATAATTGACGATCCATGCTGAGGAAAGTGATGGACAACGTGTTGAGGTTTACCGTCCGGTGGGGTTCACCTGAGTGACATTATCTACAAAAAATGAAAAAAATGTATCATGTAGTTTGCTTTTATTTAGCCAGTTAATATTTACTTTTCAATTAAGGGGTTAATTTTCAAGCTACTAATCGTCTAATTGTTTCGACCCAACCCTGTATATAACCATATGTTTGTGTCTATTACTTTTTCTCTCCAAAGTCACTAAGTATATTTTGCTGAAATTCCGCATGAATTTATATGGGATGTACGGCTAACATATAGGTTAGCTAAAATTAAAGTCCACCATCTCTTTCAAGATCGCGGCTACAAAACACAACTTTTTTTTTTTTTTCATCAATTTATGCTTATAGGCTATGATAAGTTCTTAGATATAGATTGGATATTACGGACAACTTTAAAGAAAATGGCTGGTATACAACGCTATTTCTAACATTCCCAGATCTCTAGCTCCTAAACTATGGGAAACCAATATTAATAATATTGCTGTAAATTATTTAGCTTAAGATAATCAGGGACGTAAGCAAGGTCGTGTTATAAAGCACATCCAGACAGAAGAACCAGTAATTAACTATTAATGAATGAGACAAGGTTTTTCAACCTTCTTGGTTCGACGGGACACTGAATGCCACAATACACTCGCAATGGGCTCGCGGCCCACAGGTTTAAAAACAATTTTACCAGCCTCGTTCCAACAATTTGTTCAGTGTTGGAGAGTCCATAGATCTGTGCCCTGCGTTACTCATCTTTATGGCGTCATTTATGTAGTAAACAGATAACAGGGTCAGTGATGTATGCCCTATAGCTTGGAGGAAATAACAAGAAAACGTTAAAAATGACATTACAAATAGTATTAGACCGTACGGCCTGGAATGTAACCGCCAATTCGTGTCACGGACTCTGAAACGGTGCGATAGAGTATATTTTAATATTGTGGTTTCCATCTCTCTCCATAGGCAGTGATATAGCATTTATTAAACACAGATATTTAGTTCTTAACATCGTGTAACCTATTTAGGAATATTTTAAAATGTTAAATATAATTTATACGTAACTTTAGTAATACATTTTTTAAACGCATAATTAAGGCGAAATATAAGCAGGTAAGGATGGGGAGGGTAATATAGAAGAAATGAATCCACACTAGCACCGAGTGAGAATTAGAAAACCTCAGTGATAAATACTAGTATAATGTAGGTAGCCTTCAGTTCACTCGGACGGGACTCAAACCACGACCTCCACATCAACCGTGACCAAGTGCAATCAGAGTCTAACGCCTTGCGTATTTCAAAAAGTGTTCAACGTCGGCGGGGTTGATAGTACTTGGAATCACACATTTAGTGAACTCCAAATCATTGGTATTCTTACTGCCTGGGCACCATCTGAAGGGACTAATTCCCTCTATCGGTGGTCACACGGTATAGGACGTTAAGTTTACGTAAGTCCTGCTCCCTGTGGGGCTGGAATCTCCATCTGATGCCCTGAAGATAGTTTTAAAGATATCATTATACATTCTCCTGTCCATAATAGGGGGAGTGCATTTTCTCTTAAACTATCCTCCTCATTCCAGCCTCTTGGATTAATATGTTAAAAATATGCTGTTAACACATACATATTAAAAAATTACTAAGCTCCACACCCGATTGTATTTGAACAGAAAATAATATCTCAGAGACAGTTGACCATGGTCAGAATGACGGGGGTGCGGTTTGGAGGGAGGGGATGTGGGTGTAATCCAAATATTATTAGTAAAAAATAAAAATTAAGTAAAAATATAATATAGAAATAACACTGAAAATGTGACTAAATATTAATAGCAGGGTTACGACATGATATTTCAAAGGTCTTCCATTACACGCAATAAAAGTGACCTTAAAATTTCCATTAAAAAAAAATATATATATATATAGACAAAATATTCTATTCTTGGTATGCCCTCCCACTCAAAAGTAACTTTCTGGGTGCATCAGTGATCATTGTTGAAGCGTAAGACCTTTAAATCGTACAAACCAAAACACAATAACACTCTACGGTAGCTGAAATATTATATCAACGCCCCAAATTGAGGTAGAAATCACTATTCCAGCATTGATCTACAACTAATTTCCTCAAAGGTTCGGCGTGCGAGCGAGCGAGCGCGCAAGCGACTGGGTGGCCAATCTGGCGAGCGAGCGAGCGCGTAATTAGCAGACCCTAGTTCATTAGAGAAGATGTCTCTGTCAAAGACACTTGGTACATCTCTGCTCCTCGAAAATTCTTACAGAAAGTATTGTTTTATTTATAAAAAAGAAAAAAGTAGGAGTGCATCCAATTAATAAATTGAGAAATGCGTATGGTACTGTACTGAAGTGTTTTAAAATCAGATTAGCCGCACCAGTGGCGGAATGGTGCGTTGCACTCGATAAGCTTTTGACTAGGAGGCAAAGGTTCGAATCTTGGCTCAGTGAACTGAAGGTGATTTTTAAAACTTATTTATTGTTGTGGTTTTTCATACTCTCTCCAAACTAATGGTGATTCTTATTTGTAAAGGCCTACTTTGATTATAATATTGAAGTATTTTAACATATCGGGTTTACATATATACATTATATAATTTATGGTCTTACCAATTAAATTAGGCCATTAATAGCAAGTGTGTTAAACCTATCACTGATAGAAAAAAGTCAATATCATGTCAAAATGAGGAGTTTCCCTAGCACTCAATGAACCAACATACAATAATATTGCCTAGCGCCTGTAAACTAGACTGCACCGGGTCGAGCAGCGCGCTTGAAAAATAGAACCAGTTCTATCTTTCAAGCGCGCGCGCTCGCTCGCTCAGTCTGGCCGTACCCTTAGTAGGACCCCAATTCTATTCCCGTCTGGGAAATTCAAATACCACCACCAACGTCTCAGCGTGTGAAGATTACTACACAGCCATGTGACTGGTCATGTGACTAGTTTCATGTGCCTCTGGTTAACTACAATGAGATGATTATGAAACATAACATAACACTTTCCGTGGGAGTAATACGTTGTTCCACGCGTGGTATTCACGAAAAAATGTTTAGAAAGTGAAATGTTTTCTGGTCAACTGGCGAAGGTGTGAATTCCAGGTTTTGATTTAGTTTTACATTATGTCACTTTGCCACTTTACTCATTAGACAAAACAAAAGACTTCGCATATTGATATTAATAGGCCCAACATGTTCCACGGATACTAAGTCATGCCTAAAACATTTAAAGACTAGTGTTTTAATAGTATCTTTGCTACAAGCTCATTAAGGAAGTGACATAGCGACAAATCAATATACGAGTTCCCATGATAGTGGGTTAACGTTTCATTCGGTGAGTTTTAAACAAATCATAACACTGAAACAAAAACCAATATGTCTTAAGTAATTCTAAAAATAGTCTTACATTGTCATAAAATCATTGTTTGGATCTTGAAGCAGTTTTATTTGTTCTGAAACGTATTTTGAGATTGAGGGGAAGAGGAACTTAGGAAGAAGGAGGATACAAATATTATATGACTTGAAGGAAAGATGAACATTCTGGAAGTTTAAAGAGGAGGCAGAGGACAGGTTGCATTAGCGGTCTAAGTTCACAGACAAAAGGAATGGACGTGTCATAAGACAGAGCACCTAATAATGATAATAATCATAAATTTATAAATCATCTACAACTCAGGTTATTTGAGTTATTCATCACAATGGCCTGGAGGAATCTTCCTTATAAGATGTAGTTTTAAAAAAGTCAGGGAATTAAATATCTATCTATACTATAATAGGAAACAAGTAAAATATAATTTTGAAATGTAAGTTAATGTTGTCCAGGCGTAAATAGTAGAGTGAGTGTTTATACTCGTCAGTGGAAGAGAGGAAATTTATCAGGAGATAAGCTAGATGCCTTCCAGGGAGGATTACTCATTTTCTTCCTTTTATTGATATTACGCACATTGGAGTCTAGGTGTGATAGTGTTTAGAATGATTGAGTGCGTCAAGTTAAGATGCAACCCCCTTCGCAAAATAGCTTTGAAATCCCCAAGTAGTCTACGTCGTTAATGAGTTGGATGATCGCTGGACCTTTGCTCAGTCTTTGAGTCTATCGGGGCCCAAATGTTTGCCGACCCCTGCTCCAAGATGATCTTTCTATCCTTGTCCTCTAAGCAGCTCACACAGTATCTTTCAGGAAGAGGGAAGACCTGGCGCTTAGCAGTAAGCGAAGATAAGGACAAAGCGAGTAAGCGAGGGAAATCACAAGTCTAGCGACACGCTATCACGCTATCAGCCTCGTGCTAGTCATGACGTCATGAAGAAGTGGGAGGAGGATTCGGGGGTCGGAAGGAAGGCAGGCTTTGTCTACCCTTCTACCCCACCTTCCTCCGTGACAGTGAGGATTCCCAACTTCATGAATAAACACAAAGCTTTACTCTCCCCTTCAGCATTTTCAGGTTTAAAAAGGCGTCTTGTCACTTCCCCTGGCATTGTTATCAATATTTCATGTTGCACTGCGTCAAATATCTTCCCATGACGTTTCTTTCAAAACTGACATTTTCCTCGGTGCAGTGATGGGATGGGCTGCTGGATACAGTGCATTTTACATATTAAATAACGTAAGCTGACAGCTAGAGATGTTACTAAACTACTTTCCCATATTCATACGTCAAGTCTTATGATCTGCAGATGACACTTTTGGTAGCCATTTTCAATAAGGGCCTCCCTATAAAATCACTAATAAAATAGCATTATATTTTCAATCTAAGCCCTAAAAAATATGTTTGTATGTTTTAAAAGCCACTTTCTAATAAAATCGAACTATAGTGAAATACTCGGGCAGGATATTAAACTATTAACACTAGCGCTATCATCTAATGTACACTCCAGTGGTGGCTCATAGCTAAAAATAGTGGGGGTGCTGCTCCGAAATTTGTTAGCCTTTGTTTTAAAATTGTGTAAAAGGAAAAAAAATTATTCAGGAACTGGATAAAATCTTAGAAAAAAGAAAACCAAACAGTTTTTACTTACTTTAACTTAAATTGTTACAGTTCAAGCTTTATCTATACATTTAAAAATGAAATCCATTCTTCTTGTTTTAATTTGCGTAAAAAGTTCAAACATTTTCTTCTTGATCTCTGAATGACAATTAAGAAAAATTTTCTTCATTGAAAGTCTTTCTGTTAAATAAAAGAACCGAAAAAAATGAATCAAATAGAATAGATGGAAGCAGAATAATAATCTAATTCTACACTCTTCTACACTTTATCACATTCAAGACTATGGTACATGGTTTTTAAGCACAACACACTCTGAGTAAAAAAAAAAACTTGCTTCCACCATCACGTTGGAGCCGGCACTGCGAGAGCAACAGTGCTCTCTCTATCTGGCAGTCCCGCCTTCCTCCTCACACCCTTCCTATGTGCGCATGCGCACAACAGTCAAACACCACGTCGCTGGCACTGTGAAGCGCACAGTTCCATATAAAGATTTTTGTATCTTTTTCATAAACTGGGGGATGGCTACTGAAGTACTGACACTAAGCTTGAGGAATATATATTGTACTACAAAATTAAAGAAAGAATCAAAGAAAAAAAGGACTCATAATATTAAATGCTATCGATAATATCAAGTGTAAATAGGTGGTGCTGCAGTTCCACAGTGCCTATATACGAGCCACCACTGGTACACTCACTAAACAATGGTTATAGGAGGTTTAACAATGGTTTTTTTCATTTATTTGAGGTGTTTAATGTGCACTTTCTTAATCAACTGATTATATCTGCTCAAGACTTATGATACATTCTTCGGTCATGCCAGGAATCAAATCCGGGACCCTTAACTCAGTAGACATACACGCTACTGACTTAGCTAAGATGTCGGACGTTTCCAGTGCTACGCATCTTACTACCCGTCTGTAGATTTGTATCCTTTAGTTAGGAATGAGGAAGGTTGAATTAAGAAGTATTCGCATTAGCATGAAAATATGTTGGGAAAATCTTTAGTTGAAATACCCTTATTCATCCAACCTCGTAACCTTTAAAATTACTTATTAGTTCGATCAACAAAATAATTACGAAATATTATGCCTGTGTTTTGATTTATTTCGATTTTTATAACTATTACTTTTTTTATATGTTTCAAAATATTCCTACATCAACAAAATTATTTTACAATAGCTATTAATAAGCTTGTGTGAATAGAATTTTTAAATAAGTCATATAAAAATATGTTTAATTTGTTGTTGTGTGATTAAAATAGCTTTCACTTAATATTTACCATCGAGTAAAATGTGTTAGTTTCAATCTCTACGTGGAAAGCCTAAACAAGGGAGATAGTGTTCAATATATTTTTACAACCAAATAAATTTAAAGTAAAATATAATTCTAGAAATAAATTTAGGCAAGGAATCTCCACTATATGGTACACCTGATGAAAGGTAACAATGTCCACTATAGGTGTACATCTGATGAAAGGTAACAATGTCCACTATATGTGTACACCTCATGAAAGGTAACAATGTCCACTATATGTGTACACCTGATGAAAGGTAACAATGTCCACTATATGTGTACACCCGATGAAAGGTAACAATGTCCACTATATGTGTACACCTGATGAAAGGTAACTATGTCCACTATATGTGTACACCTAATGAAAGGTAACAATGTCCACTATATGTGTACACCAGATGAAAGGTAACAATGCCCACTATATGTTTACACCTGATGAAAGGTAACAATGTCCACATATTGTTTACACCTGATGAAAGGTAACAATATCCACTATATGTGTACACCTGATGAAAGGTAACAATGTCCACTATATGTGTACACCTGATGAAAGGTAACAATGCCCACTATATGTTTACACCTGATGAAAGGTAACAATGTCCACAATATGTTTACACCTGATGAAAGGTAACAATCTCCACTATATGTGTACACCTCATTAAAGGTAGCAATATCCACTATATGTTTACACCTCATGAAAGGTAACAATGTCCACTATATGTGTACACCTAATGAAAGGTAACAATGTCCACTATATGTGTACACCTGATGAAAGATAGCAATATCCACTATATGTGTACACCTCATGAAAGGTAACAATCTCCACTATATGTGTACACCTCATGAAAGTTAACAATATCCACTATATGTGTACACCTGATGAAAGGTAGCAATGTCCACTATATGTGTACACCGCATTAAAGGTAGCAATATCCACTATATGTGTACACCTCATGAAAGGTAACAATGTCCACTATATGTGTACACCTGTAACGATTTTATCGATTGTAACTACTTCGTTGTTCTGGATAATTAATTACGTAACACAAATAATTAAGTTAACAATAAATAGATTTATTAGAGAAAAACATAAATGTGATATAAGATTACAATAGTTATATAGAAGTAATGCTTGTTGACAATTGAACGTGTAATATATAAGTTCAGGAAAACAAGGTAACATATCGTGTATCACGGAAAATTTGATGTTAAACACAAGATGTGTTGATATATAGCAAGTCCAAACTATAGGATTGTCTTGCAGCTGCTCGGGTAAATAAGCGTCCAAGGCAGCATGGTCAAAGGCAGTAGGCTGGAAGAGCCTATTCACTATCAAAACAGCTGGGCAAGCACCAGGCTACTGTCAGTAAATGAAAAACAGTGGAATTATTACCAATTACCAATTAAAGTTAACTGTAAATCCTATAAGTTTAGAGTTACTATTATATATATAACTTGAACTGGTTTGCTTGATTGGGACTTAAGAAAGTCCTGAAGATACATTGTATAATGAATTATATGAGAAAGGTTTGTTAATTACATTGGTAGATGGCTAGCAAACAGGTGTCAACACCAAATAGTACTATATCCGGTCCTTGTCCCAATAGGTACTGCCAGAGCACTCAATAGTACATTTATACATTAACCCTTTCCCTGGGGTACAACATTACTTTAGTACACACTAAATTTTAATGCTTAGTCAATAGGAGCCAACGGTGACCTGGTGGTCTAGGGGTAAGGTGTCAAACTTCTATGCTGGCGGCCGGGGTTCAATCCTCGGTCCCGGCACAGATTTATCTGATTACCAAACCCTTCCTTCACCTCTGACAAGACATCTTGTGAATGTGGGGAATGCCAGGCCTCCACCATGGTTCGGATTCCACGTTAAACTGTAGGTCCTTCATTTCATCTCACAATCACCCTACCATTACACATTAGCGTAAGTGCGTATAACCCGAATGGGTAGTAAGTCGCGGTGCTAATAATAATAATAATAATAATAATAATAATAATAATAATAGGAGCCAACGACGGGCTAAACGCAAATGTATTATCTGCACGGACCCCATTATGGAAACGCGCGGAGTTCCACGCTTTACCCACCCCAGCTAATACCACACGCAAAGCGTGCCAACAAGAGTGGTTCAATACATTGATTCAACTGGATCCAAGAAAAAGGACTGAAAACCTGGTTGTAGCCATACATATATTAAACAACTGAACACGACGTCCACGGCGTCATGAGAAAACAGACTAGTCATAAGAACTAAAAAGGAAGTACTGTATTTGTGGAGAAAAGCAACCTTTAAGACTAGGTCCTTATTACCTCTGGAGCACAAGGCTCCTATATTTAAGCTATGTCATATGGACATAGGGAAAAACTTAGTCACTTGGACTAATATAAGAAGTCTGAAAGACTCGAGAATACATTAGTCACTTTGACTACACCTACTAAGTCAGAAGTACACAAAACAAAAATATAGTCATTTTGACTGAAATAAAGAAATCTAGAAAAATAGTCACCTCGACTATATAAACTAAGTCAAAGGGACATGACAAACATTATAGTCGCCTCGACTATACAAACTAAGTCTGAAGGACATGACAAACATTATAGTCGCCTCAACTATACAAACTAAGTCTGAAGGACATGACAAACATTATAGTCGCCTCAACTATACAAACTAAGTCTGAAGGACATGACAAACATTATAGTTGCCTCAACTATACAAACTAAGTCTGAAGGACATGACAAACATTATAGTTGCCTCAACTATACAAACTAAGTCTGAAGGACATGACAAACATTATAGTTGCCTCAACTATACAAACTAAGTCTGAAGGACATGACAAACATTATAGTTGCCTCAACTATACAAACTAAGTCTGAAGGACATGGCAAACATTATAGTTGCCTCAACTATACAAACTAAGTCTGAAGGACATGACAAACATTATAGTTGCCTCAACTATACAAACTAAGTCTGAAGGACATGACAAACATTATAGTTGCCTCAACTATACAAACTAAGTCTGAAGGACATGACAAACATTATAGTTGCCTCAACTATACAAACTAAGTCTGAAGGACATGACAAACATTATAGTTGCCTCAACTATACAAACTAAGTCTGAAGGACATGACAAACATTATAGTTGCCTCAACTATACAAACTAAGTCTGAAGGACATGACAAACATTATAGTTGCCTCAACTATACAAACTAAGTCTGAAGGACATGACAAACATTATAGTTGCCTCAACTATACAAACTAAGTCTGAAGGACATGACAAACATTATAGTTGCCTCAACTATACAAACTAAGTCTGAAGGACATGACAAACACTATAGTCGCCTCGGCTATACAAACTAAGTCTGAAGAACATGACAACAAATTCTAGTCTGTTAGACTAGACCCAGACTTATTAATAACGCCTTGATACTTAAAAGATCGAAGAGGATTTCCCTCGAAGACGTGGTGAGCCCCACGATTCAAACTTCATGGCGAGCTGGTACTTCTGTAAGGCACCATACAAACTGCTAGACAACAAACTGCTCGACAAGCTATAAAAAAATATTCGGAAGGCTGGGTGGGTCAAGTGGCCGACACGACTTGGACCAACTGCTAGACAAGCTCAAGTATAGGAGTACAAAGTGATAGACAACCAAGCGATCGACACGAGAGAACAAATCTGTAAAATGACCAACTGCTAGACACCCAGAAACGACATGGACCAAGTGATCGACACGAGCTGGACCATGTGATAGACAACCAACCGGTAGACAAAATGAAAACAATTATTTGGAAGGCTGGGTAGGTTAAGTGGCCGACACAACTTGGACCAACTGCTAGACAAGCTCAAGTATAGGAGTACAAAGTGATAGACAACCAAGCGATCGACACGAGAGGACCAACTGCTCGACAAACTTTGATATCATCCAGTTAAGAGTGGGCTAAGTGAGAGAATAGTTAATTCAATACACGCTTGTCCTTGTTTACACTCAAATAGGTGGACTGGATACAACTAACTAAAGATAGGGATAGTTGACGTACTTTTGTAAGTGTGACAATGAACTTTAGATTTCCTAATGCCATAGAATAAGTAAGTAATAACTAAATATTGCGCTAGAGCTAAACGTCTGCGTGGCCAATTTCTCGCTTACCGCACCGGATGATAGCTAGTTGTAGAACAGACGTGTGCAACTCGTTTGATCAAAAAGGTCACATTTAATATTGATAATGCTTAGGGTGCCACATTTCAGAAAATTCTTTATTATTACCATATTAAGAAAAAAAAAATTCAAAGTCCTTACTAATTATTACAAAATTAATTTAAGACTTGATTCTTTTTTCTTCTCCCCCCCCCCCCTCCCCCCAGCAGTGTGATTATTCCAAACTCTTGTGTTTGATTCACTTTTCACTGTTGACAAAAGTGTGTTCCGTAAGCCGTGACCTTTCGGGTGTTTGTTCCTTATCATTAGATAAAACAACTCTACACACAATTATACGTGTCAAACATGGGACACGGACGTGTAAATTTTACAATTTTTGTTAATCGATCTCTGGTGAGTAAAAAGTAAAAATTAGGTCCTCAAGTGCAATATTTCTCCAAATAATGCCTAATAGCTAAATGTCATAATATAAAATGGTGTATTTCTACAATGTATATAATAAAATGGATCTGGCCATATTTGTATATGGTTCTTAAAAAGGTCCGTGGGCCGCACATAATCATGGGTCGGGCCACATGCGGCCCGCGAGCCGCAAGTTTGACATGCTTGTTGTAGAGGGGAGCAGGCAAAGTGATAGACAACAAAGTGGTCGACACGAGAGGACAAAGTGGTAGACAGCAAACTGCTAGACACGAAGAAACGACACGGACCAAGTGATCGACACGAGCTGGACCATGTGATAGACAACCAACCGGTAGACAAAATGAAAACAATTATTTGGAAGGCTGGGTGGGTCAAGTGGCCGACATGACTTGGACCAACTGCTAGACAAGCTCAGGTATAGGAGTACAAAGTGATAGACAACCAAGCGATCGACACGAGAGGACCAACTGCTCGACAAACTTTGATATCATCCAGTTAAGAGTGGGCTAAGTGACAGAACAGTTAATTCAATACACGCTTGTCCTTGATTTCAAGTTATTTTCACCTACATTCTTACTTTAGCAAACCCTACAAACATATGTCAAGTAGTGTAAGTATGGTTTAACCTCCTAAATAACACTGTATGCAAGGTGTAAGTATTGTTTGACCTCCTAAATAATACTGTGCTAGGTGTAAGTATATTTGACCTCATTAATAACACTGTTTGCTAGGTCTAAGTATTGTCTGACCTCCTAAATAACACTGTTTGCTAGGTGTAAGTATTGTTTGACCTCCTAAATAACACTGTTTGCTAGGTCTAAGTATTGTCTGACCTCCTAAATAACACTTTGCTAGGTCTAAGTATTGTTTGACCTCCTAAATAACACTGTTTGCTAGGTCTAAGTATTGTCTGACCTCCTAAATAACACTGTTTGCTAGGTCTAAGTATTGTCTGACCTCCTAAATAACACTGTTTGCTAGGTGTAAGTGTTGTTTTACCTCCTAAATAACACTGTTTGCTAGGTCTAAGTATTGTTTGACCTCCTAAATAACGCTGTTTGTCACACGGTCTAATAAGGTTTTAGAGTAGCTTGAATAAGAGTAATCATTCCGACTGAGTGGATTGGGCTGATAGTTACCACCCTTGTGGTTTTTACATCTAACTTTTACACTAATGCGGGATTATTTCATCTTAACTTAGCTCCTTATTTTAACATATTAATAAACCTGGTGCTAACGCAACATCAACAAAATATTCTTAGCTTCGATGGTTGATGGTCTAAAGCGTCATTCTCAAAATAGACTGGACTGTCAATGACGGGAATATCAGGCTTCAAATCCAGCTGGGTGTATGGAGGGTGATATTTAATTAATGGTTTACATTCTCCCTACATGCAAATGAGAGCACATATCTTATAAAACAACATTTCTTCTTTAATCCATTAGTGCAATTAGATTTTTTTTTGGTAGCACTGTGTCTTACCACCTGTTTGAGTTATACGCGTATTTACTAATTACGTTAATGTGTTGAGAATGAGGAAGATTAAATTTATATATAGTGCACCTGAATTTGCGTGGTGGCAGGGTGGAAAACCTTTTAAGAAAAATCACCCTCACTGTACCTGGCAGAATCGAACCCTGATCATAAGCTACCAACTTAGTTTCTGGCAGTTGCTCTTTTATATAAAATTTTATTTCATCTTGTTAGTTCTTAAAGTATGATTTTACCATTTATAACAAAACGTTTGTCTACTTTCCTCAGATCCGATAATTCGTTTCATTCAGAGAAACATTATTTTCAGATACCATATTGTATGTATCAAAACCTATTATTTATTTGAAATGATAACTAAACCAGTGTTAGAAAATATGTTTTGAAGAGTGCAATGTGTAAGTAAATTATTAAAATTAAAAACACGATAATTTAAATTTATACACATATAAGGGGACCTCACCCTTTTTTGGGCTAGTTAAATCTAGGGTGTCGGGAGGACAGCAATTTCTAGGAGGATCCAGACCATCCTTATACCCAACTTTCTAAGCCCATGTTTATCACTTTGTTAGTTTTGAAATAACTAGTCTGTCACTTGAGCCACTCTTAACTGGATTCATCTGATGTTTGTCGAGCAGTTGGTCCTCTCGTGTCGACCGGTTGGTTGTCTATCACTTTGTCCTCTTAAATGGGAGCTTGTCTATCACATGGTCCAGCTCGTGTCGATCACTTGGTCCATGTCGTTTCTGCGTGTCTAGCAGTTGGTCATTTTACAGATTTGTTCTCTCGTGTCGACCGCTTGGTTGTCTATCACTTTGTACTCCTATACCTGAGCTTGTCTAGCAGTTGGTCCAAGTCGTGTCGGCCACTTGACCCACCCAGCCTTCCAAATATTTTTTTATAGCTTGTCGAGCAGTTTGTTGTCTAGCAGTTTGTATGGTGCCGTTGTAGAGCTTTGGTGTACTAGGTCAAAGGTCTCTATAAAGGCAGAAAGTCTTGCTTGTAGTATCATCTTGCCCCTAAATATAACAAGGTCACGAGTACAGCACCTGCAAGGACTGATAATAGCGGCATCTCTTTGAAACCCAACAGCAAGTCAATTTTATCTGAGTGTGTGCACGTGTCAGTGTCAGGAAATTATAACCCCAAACAAACGTCACAAGGAATAAACTATAACATTGATTTGAACCCAGCAGTTAATGTATTATATTTTCATATTATTATTTACCTTGTACAATTCTATGTTGGAATCGTACGTAAAAATATTATATTGGTACTTCTGTTATTATCACAAGTCATAACTCACTAGTTAGGGATGTATTTTATGGGTTAAATTTTATTGCATGTACGCTATTATTAGAAGCGTTACTGTAAAATGCAGTCTATTTAGGCCTTGTGAAGAACATTTGACAAAGAAGTGTTGGTCGATTTTTAACAAATAACTTACATTGCATTGTTATTGCAGGATATCTGTTTAAAAAATAATTTTCTTCTGGTTGACTAAGTAGGCATATTAATGTGTGTGTGTATATATATATAAATATATAAATATATATATATATATATATATATATATATATATATAAAATATATATATATATATATACACACACACGCACACACTATAAAAGTTGGGCTAGGTAGATGTATGTATACTCAGTATATTTTAATCAACCCTAGTTTAAAGGTTTTTTTAATATGCCTTACACAATATGAACCTTGACAGGGTTGATACGAACTTTTGTTTATCCTAAAGAGAATCAGGCTAATAAGATAAGAACATAGCAAGAACGTAGCGAGAGGGAAGTATGTGTGGGGGGAAAGGGGGGGGGGGGTTAGGATGTTCCAAAATCCCACTTCCCACCAAAGTTTTTAATGTTGATAGCTAAAGAGTCTTTAAATAAGTCAGTTTGAGAAACTAATTATCTTGATTTTATTCTGTTTTCCAATCTTCATAGGTAGTATATCATCTAAAAGCATCGAATTTTTAAAAAATTCTTCAAATACTTCTTATAGCTTCTAGCTGCATCTGATATTTAAAAAAATTCCATAAAAAAATCTGGCAAAGATCCCCCTAAAATTACTTTACGGGCATCCAAGTTTCAAAAGAATTCTGGGGGAGGTTTAAATAGATTCTAGGTAATCTAATTTATAAAAAATTATGGTTGAGCACTATTAGAATAGATTTTAGAAGCATTCATTTTAAAAAATTTGCAGAAGGAGCACTACCCCAAATAGCCTTTTGGATTATCCAAATTTAAAAAAAAAACTCGGAGAAGTCTACACTAAATATCTTGAAAAAAAAAAGCGTATGGTTCTAAAAAAAACTCTCCACTTGAGGAGCACTAGCTTCTAAGCCTCTACTTTTGAAATATTAACTGGGGGAAAGAGGGGAGATAGAAAAGTTCCCAAAAAACCCTTTTCGATACCATTCACACAAATAAGGTTCCGCCGCCACTTTTTAAAATAATTTTCTTACTCTCAGTAGTCCTTATATCATGCCAGAAGCATACAATTTAGACCCCCCCTCGCCACGCCAAAGAATCATAACCAAACTCTTCCTACGCTCATGAAAAACAGTGTAATGTAATTGGGTGTTACATGGAAAAGTCAAAGAGACAGATAAGTTATATAAAGTCATTGGGATTTTGGATTATTTTTAAAATAATTTGTGAAATACAAAGTAGAGCGCGTTACCTTAGTGTAAGCTATAAGTTTTATTGCCCCGTAGTGTGATTTCTTGACCTTTTTGTGCCAAGATTTTACAATTATGTCTGTTCCCATGTCTGTCGGTCTGTTTGTCTCCCTGGCCACAGATTCAAAACGGTTGAATGGATTTTGTCCAAACTTGATATTTATATTTATAAGGATATTCTTCAAGATTTTTTTTTAATTTTGACCCTACCTCTCAAATTAAGGATAGTCTATCAATGAGTGATTGTTTTTAATTCCTAAGTTTTAGAACGGATCTACAGATTTTGCTTAAAATGTATATAGGTAGTGAAATGGTTTGGTTGCCTCTAAATAACATTATGCTAGTGAGTGTTGACTTTAGTGTAGTTTGTTTGACCTCCTAAATAACGTGTTTGTTAAGGTATAGTAAGTTTTAGGTAGATTGATGACTAATCATTCATGACGTATTGGTTTGCTATAATTAACACTTATGTGATTTGTACAGTCCAACTTTTACACTAATGCGGGATTATTTCATCTTAACTTAGCTCCTTATTCTAACCCATTAATAAACCTGGTGCTAACGCAACATCAACAAAATGTTCTTAGATTCGATGGTTGATGGTCTAAGGCGTCATTCTCAAAATAGACTGGACTGTCAATGACGGGGATATCAGGCTTCAAATCCAGTCGGGTGTACGGAGGGTGATATTTCATTAATGGTTTACATTCTCCCTAAATGCAAATGAGAGTACACATCTTATAATAACAACATTTCTTCTTTAATCCATTAGTTCAATTAGATTTTTTTTTGTATCACTGTGTCTTTACCACCTGTTCGGGTTATACGCTTATTTACTAATTACGTTAATGTGTTGAGAATGAGGAAGATTAAATTTATTTATAGTGCACCTGAATTTGCGTGGTGGCAGAGTGGAAAACCTTTTAAGAAAAATCACCCTCACTGTAACTGATCGGAACCGAACCCTGATCATAAGCTACCAACTTAGTTTCTGGCAGTTGCTCTTTTATATAATTTTTTATTTCATCTTGTTAGGTCTTAAAGTATGATTTTACCATTTATAACAAAACTTTTGTCTCCTTTCTTCAGATCCGATAACTCGTTTCATTCAGAGAAACATTCTTTATTTTAAGATACCATATTGTATGTATCAAAACCTATTATTTATTCGAAATGATAACTAAACTAGTGTTAGAAAATATATTTTAGAGAGTGCAATGTGTAAGTAAATTATTAAAATTAAAAACACAATGGTTTAAGTTCATACACATATAAGGGGACCACCCTTTTTGGGCTAGTTAAATCTAGGGTGTCGGGAGGACAGCAATTTCTAGGAGGATCCAGACCATCCTTATACCCAACTTTCTAAGCCCAGTTTTATTATCACTTTTTTAGTTTTGAAATAACTAGTCTGTCACTTGAGCCACTCTTAACTGGATTCATCTCGATGTTTGTCGAGCAGTTGGTCCTCTCGTGTCGACCGCTTGGCTGTCTATCACTTTGTCCTCTTATATGGGAGCTTGTCTATCACATGGTCCAGCTCGTGTCGATCACTTGGTCCATGTCGTTTCTGGGTGTCTAGCAGTTGGTCATTTTACAGATTTGTTCTCTCGTGTCGATCGCTTGGTTGTCTATCACTTTGTACTCCTATACTTGAGCTTGTCTATCAGTTGGTCCAAGTCGTGTCGGCCACTTGACCCACCCAGCCTTCCGAATAATTGTTTTCATTTTGTCTACCGGTTGGTTGTCTATCACATGGTCCAGCTCGTGTCGATCACTTGGTCCGTGTCGTTTCCTCGTGTCTAGCAGTTTGCTGTCTACCACTTTGTCCTCTCGTGTCGACCACTTTGTTGTCTATCACTTTGCCTGCTCCCCTTCTGTAAGTGATAGAGTGAGGATTCCTTCTACAATGATACCACGTGGTGAAGTACAACGAGTGAATCTGAGCGGCACTCATTATATAAATTAATACCGGTACGATTTCTCTAACCAAACAGAAATAAAAGGAATAAAGCGTAGACACTGGCAAATGGAAGAGAAGGAAACAAGGGGAGAAACGAAAAGAGAAGAGAAGAGAAAAGGGGGGGGAGACAGAAGTCCCAAGAACGCCGCAAGGGCAGCAACGCTATAGGCTCATGACCAAGCCGGTCTCGTCCATTTCAACTATTGGATGATACAGAGAGGATGCGTATGATTTTTTTTACCAGGCTGCATCCGAGCCCATCCAGTCATGGAAAGCAGATGTTGAAGCATATGATACCTAAATATGTCAACTTTAATTCTCTTCTTTGGATTCCACTATAATAATTATCATAATTTAGTAAGTTACTTTCATGTAGGCTCGTGGTGTAGATGTCAATTTTACATAATTTACATGCTACAACCTCATGAAAGGTAACAATGACCACTATAGGTGTACACCTCATGAAAGGTAGCAATGTCCATTATAAGTGTACACCTCATGAAAGGTAACAATGACCAATATAGGTGTACACCTCATGAAAGGTAAAAATGACCACTATAGGTGTACACCTGATGAAAGGTAACAATGACCACTATAGGTGTACACCTCATGAAAGGTAACAATGACCACTATATATGTACACCTCATGAAAGGTAACAATGTCCCCTATAAGTGCACACCCCATGAAAGGTAACAATTTCCACTATATGTGTACACCTGATGACAGGTAACAATGACCACTATAGGTGTACACCTCATGAAAGGTAACAATGACCACTATAGGTGTACACCTCATGAAAGGTAACAATGACCACTATAGGTGTACACCTAATGAAAGGTAACAATTTACACTATATGTGTACACCTGATGAAAGGTAACAATGACCACTATAGGTATACACTTAATGAAAGGTAACAATGACCACTATAGGTGTACACCTCATGAAAGGTAACAATGCCCACTATATGTGTACACCTCTTGAAAGGTAACAATGTCCACTATAAGGTACACCTCATGAAAGGTAACAATTTCCACTATATGTGTACACCTGATGAAAGGTAACAATGTCCACTATAGGTGTACACCTAATGAAAGGTAACAATGACCACTTATGTGTACACCTCATGAAAGGTAACAATGTCCACTATAGGTGTACACCTCATGAAAGGTAACAATTTCCACTATATGTGTACACCTGATGAAAGGTAACAATGTCCACTATAGGTGTACACCTCATGAAAGGTAATAATTTCTACTATATGTTTACACCTGATGAAAGGTAACAATGTCCACTAAAAGTGTACACTTCATGAAAGGTAACAATTTCCACTATATGTGTACACCTGATGAAAGGTAACAATGTCCACTATAAGTGTACACCTCTTGAAAGGTAACAATTTCCACTATATGTGTACACCTCATGAAAGGTAACAATTTCCACTATATGTGTACACCTGATGAAAGGTAACAATGACCACTATAGGTGTACACCTCATGAAAGGTGACAATTTACACTATAGGTGTACACCTCATGAAAGGTAACAATGACCACTATAGGTGTACACCTAATGAAAGGTAACAATGTCCACTATAGGTGTACACATCATGAAAGGTAACAATGACCACTATAGGTGTACACCTCATGAAAGGTAACAATGACCACTATAGGTGTACACCTCATGAAAGGTAACAATGACCACTATAGGTGTACACCTCATGAAAGGTAACAATGACCACTATATGTGTACACCTAATGAAAGGTAACAATGACCACTATAGGTGTACACCTCATGAAAGGTAACAATGACCACTATATGTGTACACCTAATGAAAGGTAACAATGACCACTATATGTGTACACCTAATGAAAGGTAACAATTTCCACTATATGTGTACACCTGATGAAGGAATACAATGTTAATTATATGTGACTTCACTATCTGTATGGTTCAAAGCAGTAATTCCCAACTTTTTTTAAACTTATTTCTTCCTTCTGAGAATTTGATGCTGCTACAACCCTCACCCCCAAGTTAAATGAAATCAATGATAATAACCTTGCAGAAATAATGTATTGTCAAATGGTCAATATTCCCTCATTTAAAAAAAATCACAAAATAAATGCAATTTTTACGTGGCATAATTTATAGTTCTTATGAATAAAATACACGTTAAAACATAACTTATATTAAATGGTTATAAGCATAAGAAATTGATCGTATTTTCAAAATTATAGAACATAAGTACGGTACAGTATTTAATGTAAGATCTTTTTGTTAAATATTCTATTGCCTGTACTTATTAGCATAAAATTATTCCTGCAATATTCGTAAAAACCCATACGCTGTCGTACAACTTCTTTGCAATTATTTACCATCTCACAAAACTCAAACCCTGGAGGACATTATCACCCAATATGGGAAACGCTGGTCTAAGGTTTCATTCTCGTGCTATCATCGTCGTGACCTGCTGATGACGGGAACATTGGTTTTCAAATCACAGTCTGGTATGAAAAACTACACGTATACCACAAAGGCTAGAAAAATGTTGTTCAATACACGTATATCACCAAATAAAAGCAAATAATGTTCACCAGACATAAAGGTCTACAAAAAGAGTTTATTAAAATTATGTTCAATACATTTTCACAATATATCACCAAACAAATTAAAATCATGTTCATTACACGCGTATCACTAAATAAAGAAAAATCCTGATCATTTCACGTATATCCAGTGGTAGATCTAGGGCAGGGGCTCCCAATCATTTTGAGACTACGCCACCCTTCAAATGTCACAATTTCCGTGCGCCGCCCTTGTACCCAATATGTTTTTTAAAGTCCAAATTCGATATAGTGGCATTTTTAAAAAGAAAAATGTAGTTTACATTACTAGATTTCATTCTTTTAAATGTAACAATACAAAATTAGAACAAAATTACTGAACTCATTAGGAAGGAATTAGAGTCGACATATTTTTGCTGTACAAATCTCATGTGTACAATTTGTTCATTATGGCGAAACATATGTCTTCTTGTATGATTTTTTACCGTATTTAAAATATGTACGAGTAGACGTATTGAAAATTGGCATTTTGCATGTTGCATTTCACTATACATTATAAGTTTTAGTTTGTCCTTATAGGCGTGATGCGACGCCCAGCTTGGAAACCAATGAGCTAGCTACAGTATGGCATGTGCCTTGGGCGGCTGGGCGCCACTTAACGGGGGGCGTCACTGATCAGCTTCTATTTACTCATTCATAAATTATTTTACTTTTTTATTCAAAATATGTTTTTCATTTTAAATAACGTTTAGTTGTTATATTATTTACTACTAAATCAAACGTTAAATATTTGTTTTTGTACAAACTGTATCTAAATCCATAAGATTAATACTGAAAATAGCCTATATACAATCTCATACTATATCTCATGCCAGAACTTATCCTTTGAGACAGAGCGAACCTAGGGCGCAAAGATCCTAAGGGCGTATTTAAACATTGTTTTGTTTGTTTATAAGTGTAAAATAATATTAAACTAAACAAGATTCTATTTTATTTTATTTTTAGCACCGCGTCTTACTACCCAATTCCTAATTATTTATCAATAAATAAATATTATTATTTAAAATTGAGAATACCTTAAGAAACATATTATTAACAACATAGTCCTATTTATTGTATTATGACGTTCAAGGTCGCTTTGAATTTTATTAAAAATTTTAGGAAATTGTAACATAAAAGAAGAACTAAATGGAGCTAGAAGAGTGTCAGTTGCAGTGTTATGACAACCCTGCTGTCATGGTTGAACATAGAAGTAGTGTACACATGAATAAGTGAAAAAACCTCTCGCAATGTTTGTGAATTGAGACAATGACTCGCTCACTTGGTGGGTGTACTACAGTGCAGTTTGTGAATTGCGACAATGCACTCGCTCAACTTGGTGGGTGTGTACCTACAGCTGGCAATGTTTGTGAATTGCGACAATCACTCGCTCAACTTGGTGGGTGTACCTACAGCTGGCAATGTTTGTGAATTGCGACAATCACTCGCTCAACTTGGTGGGTGTACCTACAGCTGGCAATGTTTGTGAATTGAGACAATCACTCGCTCAACTTGGTGGGTGTACCTACAGTCACGGTTTTTGGAAACATAGAAACTCTCCCTCAGTCTTTCATTCAACACAACGCTGGGAAAAACTGAAAAACTTGCGCCTGTGGTTGTGAAGTCCAAAACCAGATGAAGTGCAAGGACAGAAGCAGTGAAGCCTGTTAAAAGTACCTTGAGAAGATACTTCAAATTATCCAGGTCATGATAGAAAATGAAAATGAAACCAGTGAAATAAGAAACAACTTTATTTGCTTTCTCATTGATGCCAAGGGACTGTTTTACGATAACGATATTGGGGATTTAAAGCAGAAGTGCGAACATTTGGGCAAATTCCACAGCTGTGATGTTGATGGACAGCAACTGTATGAATAAATTTTAGATGGTCGAATGTTTTTATTAATACGGGCCAACATGAAAATCAAGACTTGAAGAGCTTCTAGAATGTATTGTTCGGTATGGAGATGAGAGCGTTTTACCCAAGCTTCACAGTGCTATTCAGATACTGCTAACCATCGTCAGGTGTGAGAGCTGAAACCAATACTTTCGTATTTGGGATCCTTTATGGGTCAAAGCAGATTACTTGATCTTGCTCTGTAGATTGTGTAAAGAGAAGAAACAGAAACAACATTCTCTAAGCACATTATAGATCAATTTGCGTCAGTAAATATAAATGGTAATTTCCTTGTATTGCCATAGTGGGTTAAATAAAAGATTAATAAGCTGGTCTAATTTTGGAACTGGTATTGTGGTAAAGTTGTTTAAAAGATGGGTGTCAGGTGATTGGACTGGGACGCGATTTCAGTGCTTAGCGTGTATCACAAAATAAAGAGCTCTTGTTTATTTAACGTATATTACGTAATGAAGGGAAATTATAGTCAGTATATGTTTATCACTTTTTAAAGGGAAATTATATTTATACACGTTTGTAATACCTACATTATTAGGGGTTTTGTTTTAAGAAAGATCTATTTCCTTGTTCAAATTGAGTCCTCCAGAGTGTCCTATTATAAGCTTCTTCTTTTAGATCGTGAAACTTTATCTTCTTTCCTTGTTTGAGATCATGAGTCACTTGAATGCGTAGTATTTCTGATCCCCTTTTACCTTCCATTTTGCCTCCTACGATATCACTTAGTAAACCATTTCTTCTCATAATGTAACACATCCAGTGGGTCTTTCTTCTTATAACCACTTAGCTAATGGTTCTGTTTTCATGTACTAATCTTAGAACCTCTCAATTAGTCACCTGATCCAATCTGCTTTATCTTCTATATTCTTCTCCAACACCACGTCTCAAAACTACCAAAAATGTCTTCGCCTTTTTACTTTCTCGCTATCTTACAGGTAAGGAAAGTATTTTGACCATAAAAAAAATTGAACTCAAGATTTTAATGAATATCGACGTTTCATGAGCCCCCACCCCCCTTCCCTACAATCCAAAAAAGTCGTTTTTGAATCTCCGCCTGTCTGTCTATACCTCCAACTAGAGCCAAACTATTTTACCGATAGGTCTAAAACTTGGTATCTAGGGTTTTCATAGTGTTTCTCCAAGGGGTTTTTGGTATTGGATATCTAACCCTAAAATTAAGGGTAGTTTACTGAAGAGCAAAAAAAGAAAAACTTTATTTTATTAAAATCGGCTCTAACGATTTTGATTTAATTTCATTTCAAAACATTTATAAATATTCCAAACAAAATGGCTACTCTCAATATTTCGGCAAAATGACTTTAAGGGTCCTGGTCTGATGCGTAAATTCTTTTTATTTTCTTATCATATCTCCGAAACTATTTGAGCTATTAAATTATATCATTGAAAATGTGTAGATCTAATTATAATACAAATATTTTATCTGGAACATATTATTACAAAATCAATAATTTTCAAGCTAAACGTAAATATATGTATAGATAAACTTTTCGAACACTAAAGTTAAAGTATTGCAACCATAAAAAAAAATCTAACCCGAGATGTTGATGGAGGTCAACGTTTCATGACCCCTCGAACCCCAAAAAGTGGTTTTTGCAATGCCGTCGGTCTGTGTCTCTGTTTAACCTTAAGATTAAAAGTAGTTTAATAAAGGGCGAAAAGAGAAAAAAATCTATTTTTTCAAAATTGGCTTTAATGATTTTGATTAAGATTTGTATCTGAGCGTTGATTAAAATTATAAACCAAATGTATATTTTCATGTTCCCATGAAAATGACTTACAGGATACTTTAAAAAAAACGGAAATTTCCTCACATCCGCAACTATTTGAGATACTAAATAACTTCTCATTGCAAAATTGTAGTACTATTAAAATAAAACAACTTTTATTTGAATTATAACTTTATAAAACTAATAGTTTCGAAGATATTGGCATATATATTAATACACTTTTGTGAGCTGTATTTGTACAGAGACACTACATATTATGTTTTACTGCAATATTCCTCTAATTCCATAGAGTAAGTAGATAAGGAGGTCTCTCCAAAAGTGTATGTTCTTTTTTCTTAAACCTCCTAGGGAAAATATTTATACAATATTTGTAAAATATTTGAACATTTTAGACTAAATAGTTAATACTTACCTTTGTTATTGGTCTTAATTATAAAAGAGGAATTTAATAAAAAGGTAATAACCATAAGAAGTACAACCCCTAATACAATGTTGAAAATTTTAACAGGAATTCGAAATTTTATTACGAAGTGTTGACCCTTGGGAACCCAATATATATATATTATTTTTAGTACAAATATACTAGTGAGGACTTTAATTCTTTAAGAATAAAATCATAAAATTTATATCCTGGAGTCAAAAAATGTTTAACGTAAAAGCATAACGCAATTATTTGTTCTCTGGTTTACTAGTTTATATACACATATATTACGAATTTTGGGTAAATCTCCATTAAAAAAAGTAGAGCTTGAAAGTCCATGTGGAGCTCGGTAATTTTTATTTTTATTTTATTTGGCGGCGAGCGCTTAGACTCACTTTACCTCTTCGCTTATCTTCTTTACTTAAAGGTTCATCCATTTTCACGCGCAAAATTACAACATTCAAAACATTTGACTATCGGGTGATAAAACCAAGATATTAGTTGAATAAAAAATATTGTATAGTTTCACTAATAATTATAGTAATAAAACTAATAATGAACACACATACACACACGACAATAATTATTTGGATGGATGTTAATATTTTAAACACCTGTGTGTTTTTACAATGCCATAAATACACATTCAGCAGCTACTGTTTATTGTCCACCTCAACTTACCTTTTTGAAAACAATAAACTAAAAGAGTATATGCCGGTAGAAGAGGGTGGTAAAGATTATCTATTTACTTTTCCTCCCTTCCTTCAAAGGGGAGGGTCAAGGTGGCTACTCACTTCAAGGTGAAAAATAATGATATTGATAGCTTAATAATAGAACCTAATAAAACAATCTCGCATTTTCTTAAAATTTACTGCTGTGACCCTATAAAAAAAATGACTTTATTTGATAAAGGAACGCGAGATCTAGATTTCTAGCCTATTACTTTAATCTCAGAAAGTACAACTTTTTTCATAACGTGTCGTAGAAATTATTTAATATAATTTAAACTTAAAATTTAATTTTTTAAACTGGCTAGAGACCTGTTGATAATTTTCACCAACATTTTGTTGAAAACCATATTTAAAAATATCACACCACTTCTTAAATAAAGCGGGATTTATAAACGTCTGCAACACGTATCAATGCTCTCCCCATGTAGCACCCTCAACTATGAAGTGTTATTGACATATTACTGCACCACGATGGGCGCCAATTATGATGTTTTGGACGTCTCTCTCCGCGTCGATCGATGAATTATGGATCTGGTTCGTCGCGTTGGGCGTCGATTGAAGTTATACCGTTTAATTAGCTGATAATCGCCCCGTGGTCGAACACTAATTAAAGCGGTCCGGTATTTTGATGTGGTGAGATAATTGGTATTTATAGCCCCGTGATCGAGCGCCAATTAAAGAGTTATCGGTGATTGGAATATTGTATAATTAATACACACTTATTATGTTGACATGCTTTTATTTCTAAATCTCGGTTTATTTCTAGAGAAAATAGATCATGTCGTCGACGAACTATTTACGCGACCTATAGCACGATCGTAGGGATCGCGGACAGGAGCTCAAGTTCCGAGTAGTTCAAGGACTGGACTCCAAGTGCTAGTGCCCTTACATTGCACCATTCTTTATATATATATATATCCATTACCAATGGAAGCTTCGAGAAGGTCGTGTTATAAAAAATTAAAATACAAGACAAAAACATCTCGGGCTTACTAGGAGGTTCCAGAGCCGGAAATTGACTCAAGTTACTTTTTAAAATCTCTATTCGAACTTTCCAGAATAGGAAGTTATTATTTAAAAATCTTAAATTGTCATATTGACTCGACTGGTACACTCTGACGTCACTTACAGTAGCGTGTACCTTCTTGGAAGAAAAAGTGCTTCAAGCGCCATGTAATAGATTATAATTTAAATGAAATAAGATACGTTTATAAAATTAGGACGATATTATTGTCAATGCTCTCACATATTCCTTAGGGGCAAATCAATAACATTACAAGCATAACATTCATACATTACCATGTTTTGATTACAGCTATCCAAAGTGACAGATGTCAGCTGTTATTTCTAGTAACTTTTTGAGCTGTCATAAACATAAGCTCGAGTGGTGAATGTACTTTATATTTGCGCCATAATTTATAAGATTTTAAATGAAGGATGAATCAAAATTTTTATTTTTTTACTACTTATTATTATTCTTAATTGCCACCACATTAGAACCCCATCATCGTATTCTGATGACGGCATGATGGCGATAGGGTGAGGGACATTGTTGCTTCAGTGTGAGCGATGGTCAAAATAATATTGTCTGTTGCATGTTGCCGGTTGCTAGTTGCACGTTGCCTATTGTTCCGATATGAGAGCTTACTATCGCGTGGATCTCGTATTAAACTTGATTTCCGGCTATGGGGATATCGGGGCTTAATCCCGGACGGGTGTATAGAAGGTGTAGTTTCCTAAATGTTCTTTCACTCTCCCTCCATGCAAATTATGGGTACATTTCCTCTAAATTCTTCCATCTTGGTCCCTAACCAATTATCTCTCTCACCAGAACAGGTACTAAGACGTGGAAATCAAGCCAAGCATAATAAAAGTCGTGGACAACGTTCAAAATCTAAACACGATCATAAAACAGCAGCACATAAAGTAAAAACTATATTAACCTAAGACATCGACACACCAGGATTGAGAAAACTCGAGTTGTGGGACGAACACCTACAGACAAGCTGAATGCTTAGGGCGAGTGCACCAAGGCCACAGACAAGGTACACACCAGCCTCACAACCTCCGCGCTCCGTGGGAGAGCTTGCGTCCTTCAACACGAGGATCGCTAGGTGCCATTAAGGGGCATAAAAACAAGCTCATTTTAAATATGGTTTCACTAAAGAGAAGTACAAATATCTTTCTAGAGTCAATCGACCGGTTTCTACAAAGCTAGGTTCAGGTATCGACCCAACCCCCTTTTTCACATAATCCTACCTCACAAAGAGTTTACGCTTACGGTCCACTACGATTAAAATGGTCCCTTTATGATGAAGTAAGTCGTTTAACAAGTGCACATTTTTCTGGGAGCCAGGATTTATGACGTCAAACCCTTCCCAAAATGTTTGAATAAAATGTGATGGTTCGAATCCTGGTGGGTCCCAAGCCAATTGGTCTTCCCATACTTTTAAAACAGGTAGAGGGGGGACGAGACGTGCATGTGTGATTTTGATATAATATTATTACAATTAAAATATAATCCCGACATCATATATTTCTTTTGTTCATTACCTTGGTCTTCTATAAGCAGTGACAAACCTAGGTATTTATTTTGGGGTTGAGTGGGAATATCAGGGCACTTTTTTTCGAATATGATTTCATAAACCTGGTCTTAAAATGTAACTTTAAATACATTCGACATGTTTTCAATTCTCTCTCTATATCATAATTTCTCAAATTGTGGGGTGAGAGGGGTTCTCAGGTGAAACACGGTGTGGTTATATATTTGAATGTTGTTACGCACCTCGGTGGTCAAGTGGCTTAAGGCGTCACTCTCGTAATAGACTGGGCTGCCTATGACGGAAATATGGGGTTCAAACCCCGGTAGGGTGTACTGGGGGTAGTTCAGGGTTACGCTACCTCCTCTTTTATCCGGACATGTCCTCTTTTTGAAACGTAAAATGTATGTCCGGGCGGATTTCTTTCAAGAGCGGAGTTGTCCGCGGTTTCAACCAACTAGATTCTTATTTATTTTTTCTAAAGAGACTTAAATATTGCACGGCTGGACTACATAATTCGTAGTCCAGTAGTGAAAAGACTAGCCAGTACTAATGTACCGTTGTCAAGGGGACGCCCGAATGTACTAATCGTACATCCTTTCCGTGGAGGCTCTTCCCTTGTCCCGATGAGATGAGGGGACGGTGATAGTGAATATGAGGGTGATAGTGAGTATGAGGGTGTGAAAACATTGGAAACACTTTAACCTTACTTAGCTAACTAACCAAATCCTAGTGACGGGGAAATACCCAAGGTGCCAGCCGGTAATAAAACCCGGAACCCCAAGGCTCACAGCCAGGTGCACTACACCACGGGCCAGTTCTAAAGAAATTTGATTAGATAGTATCCTTGGATTAGATCTGGTTTATAGGATATCGTCGTCTGCATAGATTGCTAAAAGCTTCATTTTGAGTCGAGCTACTTGTCTTACCAACATTTAGTTTTATCGCGTTACCTGATATTAATGGTTTTATGTCAGTAATTATCCAATCTTTATATTAATGCCTAAAAATTGTGCTAGTTTTTATTTTAAACACAATACTTCAAAGTATGTTGGTTGATATGCAAAAAGGTATCTGTCTTTGAAGTGTGGTTTAAACAAATTTAATATTTATTTAACTCATCTTTTGTCTCCCTAATTACTTATACTCAAGAAATTGTGGTATTCTTGTATTTATAAGTAAAATAAACAAATTTGCAAAATGTCCTTTTTATTGGTCCAACAAATATGGTAGCGTATGGTAGGGTAGTTTTGTTTACGAAATGATTTCTCACTCTCGCTCCACGCAAATGGGGCTACGTTTCCCTCAAATTCAACCTTCCTCGTGCCTAAAGTACTGGTGTATTTAGTAATTTATGCATCCAACCCGAACGGGCAGTAAAATGGGGTACTAAAAAAAAGTGTTAAATTCCTCTGACATTAATTGTAAAAACAAAACAAAAATCCTTTTTTGGCAATTTACGAAGCACATTGTATAAAAAATGAGTCTACAGCCTGAAGGTTAGTCCTGATAGGTTCCCCCATCTATCCAGAGAAGCGCGCGTTCTCAACCCTCTTAACATGTTAGGGTAGGCCACCCGCACAATCTGGGAGAAAGCACATGTACTAGAAAAGTTGGGGACACCTGCGGTAATTTACAAGAGAGCCAGAAAGAGCCTACAACTTTTGCCGGATAGTTATTTCCAGGAATCTCTGACATGCCACAGTCGACTTGGTAACGACAGATTTACTTCCCCTCAAAAGAAATTTGTGTTACGGATTATCATCGCTCGGTAAAAATCCGTCCACCTCAGTCGGGTTTGAACCCGCAAACATTGAGTTATAGGGCGAGCACATTACATTCTCTCAGAACAATATTTGATAAAAGAACAGAGATTTTTATAGTTCGCATTGTCGGTGACCTGGTGGTCTAGGGGTAAGGTGTCAGACTTCTGTGCTGGCGGCCGGGGTTCAATCCTCGGTTCCGGCACAGATTTATCTGATTTCCAAACCCTTCCTTCACCTCTGACAAGACATCTTGTGAATGTATGGAATGCCAGGCCTCCACCGTGGTTCGGATCCCACTTTAAACTGTAGG
This sequence comes from Timema cristinae, assembly GCA_039000515.1. Taxonomy (NCBI): domain Eukaryota; kingdom Metazoa; phylum Arthropoda; class Insecta; order Phasmatodea; family Timematidae; genus Timema; species Timema cristinae. The sequence continues at coordinate 7,476,480 of JBCFYV010003508.1, read as the reverse complement.
TCCTCCATTTCATTTCATAATCATCCTACCATTACACATTAGCGTAAGTGAGTATAACCCGAACGGGTAGTAAGACGTGGTGCTAATAATAATAATAATAATAATAATATAGTCCGCATTAAATTAAACTGGTTTATTTTCTAATATTGGTAAACCCCTCAAAAAACAAATTGGAAATAAGGCCTTATATATTACTCGATTTATTTTACAGACATTTGATCATTTTCCTTTTCACACAAACATGTTAAATTTAATGCATTCATAGTAAAATAAATCTTTTTTTTTATGGTAAGTCAAGTGTCGCTGTCCATTACACACACAAGCCTCTCCCAAGGTAGCGAGTGAGCGAGGCAGCGCAGTAATAATTCATCGAGAACTTGTTCACACGATGTTGGTTGATGGGTGTGTCTTGTTTTGGACCAACGTGCGTGGGGTTTGACGGACAATCCCCTTGTCCTAGTCCTAGGCCTACATGTTCCATAGACAGCACCATGAATAGAGACTAGACAATAGACGGGGAGGGAAGCTTTGACATTATTACTTACAGTACAACACGTCTTACCACCCTTCCCGGTTGGTTTGAGGGGTCAAAGAATAATGCCGGGCTGGATGATGTGTAATAACACCTACTCTTGAAAGTATTAGTGACAAGTTTTTTAATTGTACAGTCGCGTGGAATTAGTCATCTTTGTTAGATTACTCTTGATTCGTAATTTCTAGAAATGTTGGTTTCCAATAATTGTTCTCAATTCTTCCACGACCAGCTGCACGTCTAAAGGTCCATGGTTGACATTTAACAACAACATATTATCTAAAACGTATTCAAGGAGGTAGAATTTATAGGAAATGTGTTCAAATTTGTGTGGATGGAGAGTAAGAAACCCCTGTTAACCCAACCGGGATTAAATCCCTGCCCTCCTCCCTGTCAAGTAAAACGTACAAGATGAGACTCAGCTAGTCAAGAATATATATAATTTTTATTTTTTTAAATTTCGATTAATACGTACTACCAACTGTTTGACATGCCACTGGGGTGTTTAACGCGCAATTTTTGAACCAACCGATTATACCAGCATACGACTTACGAACTAACTCAACTCTAGACATAACAACCAGCCCTTAAGGCTGTCGCTGATATATCAATTACTTTTTTTTTAGTTTTGTCGTAAAAGGAACCCTAGACCCTTAATTCAGAGTACAGATGCTTAACCTAATGTATGTATTCTTATCAATGAGTTTGGTTAAGATTGTAAAGTAAGGAATGTGAGAATAGGTAAGTAATTTTGCAGTTTTTACTGCATACTTTTTTGGTGAAAATAAAATAAAGTATATCTTCAGTAAAAACATGTAATGAACTAGATTTTCATTTAAAAATAATTCTAATCGAAAGTTCCTACCCTTAATACATTTCAAATCAATGAATATTAATCTCAGAATAAAAAACTCAATACATCCACATGTGTTAGGAAATCTTCTCACACACCTGGCTATTTTTTATTTATGTTTTGGTCTACAACGACTCTGAGTCGTCAGTTTATATTTTCCATTGTTAAATGTCCCCACACCCCTATTGCGAATACTTGTGAAACATAACTACTTCGAAAACACTCTCTCTCTCTTTCATTTTCTCTCTCTTTCGTTCTCTCCCTTCTGAAACAAATAAAACATGGTGCGACTTAAATAAAGAATTACAGAAAGAATATTCTATAATGATTTTTTCGAAACTTATATTCGAAAAGAAGGCTCCTCTTCACTCTGTCCGCATCCTTGATGTAGAAACTGTCTGCGATTAGTTATCATCCAATTTTCAAATTCAACTTCCAGAACCTTGCGATAAAAAGATCCGTGACGTGCTAAACGGTCAATATATTTAAGTTTCCGAATTTATTATTCGAACATAATATCACCTTTCAAACATATATTTTAATTTTCTTTACATATTAATCTCAACAGTTGTTAAATATATGTGAAGCGTATTCTAGAAATGAATGATAGATTTTCCTCTTCATTTAAAAAGTTTATCTTCAAATGCTAATATGCTCATTGCTCATGAGTCACGACAGATATCCAACAACTGTATGGTACGTATATATCAATCACCATGTGTAAAAAACATTTCCGTGAAGTCGACCCCCAACGCACTTTTAAAAACACATGTCCGTGAAGTTGACCCCCCAACGCACTTTTAAAAACACATGTCCGTGAAGTCGACCCCCAACGAACTTTTAAAAACACATGTCCGTGAAGTCGACCCCCAACGCACTTTTAAAAACACATGTCCGTGAAGTTGACCCCCAACGCACTTTTAAAAACACATGTCCGTGAAGTGAACCCCCAACGCACTTTTAAAAACACATGTCCGTGAAGTCGACCCCCCAACGCACTTTTAAAAACACATGTCCGTGAAGTCGACACCCAACGCACTTTTAAAAAAAACATGTCCGTGAAGTGAACCCCCAACGCACTTTTAAAAACACATGTCCGTGATGTCGACCCCCCAACGCACTTTTAAAAACACATGTCCGTGAAGTCGACCCCCAACGCACTTTTAAAAACACATGTCCGTGAAGTCGACCCCCAACGCACTTTTAAAAACACATGTGCGTGAAGTCTACCCCAAACGCACTTTTAAAAACACATGTGCGTGAAGTCGACCCCCCAACGCACTTTTAAAAACACATGTCCGTGAAGTCGACCCCCAACGCACTTTTAAAAAACACATGTCCGTGAAGTCGACCCCCCAACGCACTTTTAAAAACACATGTCCGTGAAGTCGACCCTCCAACGCACTTTTAAAAACACATGTCCGTGAAGTCGACCCCCAACGCACTTTTAAAAACACATGTCCGTGAAGTCGACCCCCAACGCACTTTTAAAAACACATGTGCGTGAAGTCGACCCCCCAACGCACTTTTAAAAACACATGTCCGTGAAGTCGACCCCCCAACGCACTTTTAAAAACACATGTCCGTGAAGTCGACCCCCCAACGCACTTTTAAAAACACATGTCCGTGAAGTCGACCCCCAACGCACTTTTAAAAACACATGTCCGTGAAGTCGACCCCCAACGCACTTTTAAAAACACATGTCCGTGAAGTCGACCCCACAACGCACTTTTAAAAACACATGTCCGTGAAGTCGACCCCCCAACGCACTTGTTTGCTGACCTTTCTCGCCTCCCTCCATCCAACCTTAAGGCTGTCTGTTTGTTCGATGAAGCTTGAACTGCCTGTTTGTTGTTCTAAGCTGCTTGTAACGTGCCTGTTTGTAGTTCTACTGCTTGTAACGTGCGCTTTGTTGTAAGTCCTTTATCTATCTGCTTGTAACGTGCCTGTTTGTAGTCTCTACTGCTTGTAACGTGCCTGTTTGTAGTCCATGCTGTTGTAAAGTGCATGTTTGTAGTCTCTAGCTGCTTGTAACGTGCCTGTTTGTAGTCTCTAGCTGCTTGTAACGTGCTGCTTTTGTAGTCCATGCTGTTTGGAAAGTGCATGTTTGTAGTCTATAGCTGCTTGTAACGTACCTGTTTGTAGTCCCTGGCTGTTTGGAACGTGCATGTTTGTAGTCCCTGGCTGCTTGGAACGTACCAGTCCACCCCTGTATCCAGGCAACACCTGCTCCTACAAACTAGCGCACTATTTATCTCGTGTTTGGGGAGAGGTTACCGGAAACTCTTTCAAAGAGAGATAGTGTGTGTGTGTGTGTGTGTTGTGTGTGTGTGTGTGTGTGTGTGTGTGGAAAAGGGTGGAAGGGGGGATTTAATTGAGAGGGGTCTGAAGGTCCTGATCGGGTAAAATGTTAGACCTTGGACCCTGGTCTATTTTTAATGGTTAGTACCTGTCTTTTGTCTTTCCTTGTAGTTATACATAGTAGTAACAAGGATGGAGAAGAACATTAAAATAGGTTGTTCAACAATTAAAAATGATAGGTAGGCCCCTACTATAATATTTATTTTGTAGGTAATTATACTATCCATTGTGGCGGAAGATTGTTTGTGTGATAAGGGCGAGTGGCAAAAATAGTGTGTTTTGAACTTATTGGCCCACCCAGACCAAAAGGGTATCGGAAGCCCTCCTTCAGAAATTGTCCAAATTTCGGATACTCTTAGGAGCTACAAAGAGTGCTCCTCATTTGGAAAATTTACGAAAATTATGCTCCTCTAGAAGTTATTTAGAGTAGCTCTCACATAGAATTTTTTTTTTAAATATGGGGTCTTCTAGAAGTCATTTAAAGTATTCCTCACCTAGAAAGCTTTCTAAATTTGATGTCTCTAGAATATAGATGCTAATTAAGATGGTCTTCCCCTGACAAATTTTGAAAATTGGATGCTTTTATATCAACGGTTCTCAACCTTTTATCGATTGCATACCTCTTGGCAGTCCATTTCCTTAAATTGTGCCCTTAATATTAGCAAAATGTGTAATTAATACAGTAGTAGCTATTTCAGATTTATTGTTGCAACTGAAAATAATTGATCTAATAATGGGATTCAAAAACAATGTAATCATAAGGTGAATAAAAAGTGCATATTATATTTTTATATTCAAAATGCAAAAACTACCATAAAAACTAGCACATTATTTTTATTTATTTATTAATAATTATAAAAACTGTTTTAGGTTTGAAAATGAAATCATTTCCTCGAGGTAAAATAGTCCCTATAGAAGAATACTGCATCTCGCCAAATCATTGAGTAAATTTCGTAAATTTGGCTGATCTTTTGTCTTGCATTTTTGGGATATGTAGCTTTTTCCGCCATTATTCTTTAAACACTCTTTTGCGATCAACATTAAAAACCTCGGAAAATTTCTGGCAGATGTGTGGGCTTTGAACCACATAGCCCCCCTCACTACGCCCATGCTATATTTCTATTTTATAGGCTACGCCATAGGCTGAAACATGCAGGGTAAACGAGGTGTACGTATCAACCCCTTCAAAGTTCATATTGTGGAAGGCAACTTAATGTATCTTTACACACGAGTTGATCAAATATCTGAATTTTTCTTACAAACCGTGCAAACAAAATCAAATATATTATCACAACAATGCTTAACGTAAGTTAAAAAATATTTTTTTTATTCAAACCTCAAACAACAAAGCTTGTTAACTAATCTCCATCTTTTTAATGCTATTAGGGTGGGTTTGATGGCAAAAATAAAATTTGAACTGTGGTTGAAAAACCACATCGTGTTCAAATTAAACCTACAATTTAACTGTTAAAGTTTATCAATTTGTTCTTATCTATATCAAAAGTTTTAAGTATTAGCCTTAACTTTACTAAACTGGTATTTTTTATATACGGCATTCACAAACAAGCCTAATTTTAACTACCTACTAAATTTTTTGTGAAAGAGCTTATTTTCATGTGAGAAAAATATAAATTGCAAAATTAGGGCATATCAGTTTTCCATTAAATTAATTTTTAATTTTATTTCTTCATTACTTACAGTATATGTTTTATACACGGGTTTTGAATTTACTTGGGAATTATTGTGGGGGGACGCGGGGGGCTTAAGATAGTCCCGTCCCATCCCCCCTCCTTCTGTTACGGAGCACCTGGATGTTACGGGTGTTTTCATTATCAGTGTGAACTTGTTCAGTTTTACATCATACAGCAAGAGGTCAGGAGGTTGTGTACAAAGCGCCCTTGATTGGTTCAATAAACGCTTCCCCTGCTGTCCCTCTACGTGCAATACAGGTCTAGCTACATTATAGTCTATTTTGAAATACCATGGGCGATTTTGTACACGCCACAAGGAAGATGTTTACTACTAGCGAGACTCCCAGGATCAGCAATATATAGAGTCAGCTTTACTTTGAGTCGGGAGTCTGGTGTTTGATATCGGCCGGGTGTACCAAGTCTGGTTTCCCCACATTGTGGCTTTCCGCCCTCTCTTCAAGCAGTTGATGGTGCATTTCCTTACAACTAATTGTGCTCCCTTTGCTAGTGTAGTTTCTTACAGAACATCCTGCTCCCTTTGCTAGTGTAGTTCCTTACAGAACATCCTACTCCCTTTGCTAGGGTAGTTCCTTACAGAACATCCTGCTCTCTCTGCTAGTGTAGTTCCTTACAGTACATCCTGCTCTTTATGCTAGTGTAGTTCCTTACAGTACATCCTGCTCTCTATGCTAGTGTAGTTCCTTACAGAACATCCTGCTCCCTTTGCTAGTGTAGTTACTTACAGAACATCCTGCTCCCTTTGCTAGTGTAGTTCCTTACAGAACATCCTGCTCTCTCTGCTAGTGTAGTTCCTTACAGTACATCCTGCTCTTTATGCTAGTGTAGTTCCTTACAGTACATCCTGCTCTCTATGCTAGTGTAGTTCCTTACAGAACATCCTGCTCCCTTTGCTAGTGTAGTTCCTTACAGAACATCCTGCTCCCTTTGCTAGTGTAGTTCCTTACAGAACATCCTGCTCCCTTTGCTAGTGTAGTTCCTTACAGTACATCCTGCTCTCTATGCTAGTGTAGTTCCTTACAGAACATCCTGCTCCCTTTGCTAGTGTAGTTCCTTACAGAACATCCTGCTCTCTATGCTAGTGTAGTTCCTTACAGAACATCCCGCTCCCTTTGCTAGTGTAGTTCCTTACAGAACATCCTGCTCTCTCTGCTAGTGTAGTTCCTTACAGAACATCCTGCTCTCTCTGCTAGTGTAGTTCCTTACAGAACATCCTGCTCTTTATGCTAGTGTAGTTCCTTACAGAACATTCTGCTCTCTATGCTAGTGTAGTTCCATACAGAACATCCTGCTCCCTTTGCTATTGTAGTTCCTTACAGAACATCCTGCTCCCTTTGCTAGTGTAGTTCCTTACAGAACATCCTGCTCTCTCTGCTAGTGTAGTTCCTTACAGAACATCCTGTTCTCTCTGCTAGTGTAGTTCCTTACAGAACATCCGGCTCTCTCTGCTAGTGTAGTTCCTTACAGAACATCCTGTTCTCTCTGCTAGTGTAGTTCCTTACAGAACATCCGGCTCTCTCTGCTAGTGTAGTTCCTTACAGAACATCCTGCTCCCTTTGCTAGTGTAGTTCCTTACAGAACATCCTGCTCCCTTTGTTAGTGTAGTTCCTTACAGAACATCCCGCTCCCTTTGCTAGTGTAGTTCCTTACAGAACATCCTGCTCTCTCTGCTAGTGTAGTTCCTTACAGAACATCCTGCTCTCTCTGCTAGTGTAGTTCCTTACAGAACATCCTGCTCTTTATGCTAGTGTAGTTCCTTACAGAACATTCTGCTCTCTATGCTAGTGTAGTTCCATACAGAACATCCTGCTCCCTTTGCTATTGTAGTTCCTTACAGAACATCCTGCTCCCTTTGCTAGTGTAGTTCCTTACAGAACATCCTGCTCTCTCTGCTAGTGTAGTTCCTTACAGAACATCCTGTTCTCTCTGCTAGTGTAGTTCCTTACAGAACATCCGGCTCTCTCTGCTAGTGTAGTTCCTTACAGAACATCCTGCTCCCTTTGCTAGTGTAGTTCCTTACAGAACATCCTGCTCCCTTTGTTAGTGTAGTTCCTTACAGAACATCCTGCTCTAATACACTAATACACCAAGCAGTTTTTTTCTAATTGTTTGTGAAATCTTATACGGTTTAAATTATGGAACCAATTTTCAGCATTTTCTGATCACCTGGAGTGGTCTTTGTAGATACTTGCAAGTCTATCATTTTCCTACCGCACCAAAAATTGTTGTTTACTACACGGTTGATAATTTAAATTCCCGCCACTCCCAGTCCCAACCCAATTATCTGCCCCTTGTTTTGTTGTTATTTAAAAATTTCAAAAGCTTTTGGTTATTTGGTGTTGTCCCTATACCTTTAAGTAAATATTTCACTTTTATATAATAGTGGAAATATTTCATTATATTAGCTTTGACATTTTCAGAGATTACGCCCATCTTCACATTTTCCGTTATTTCATTTTAGAATTTAGTTAGATTTCAGGTTTAGCTAAATGCTGACAAATTTAAATCTTTAAGGCCCTGCCTACCCATAAATGCACGGTTCTAAACAAAAGAATTTAGAACAAAATATATTTAATAATTCAACCTTGTTGTTTTTTATTTATTTTAGTAACATATCTGGGCATCTTTCATAATTCTTATGGAATTTTCAAACCATGCTAAAAATAGTTATTGAAATATTTTCATTAAAATGTTTCCATTTCAATGCATTTTAAATGGGAAAACAAAAATTATTAATGGATTTATTTATTTTCTTTGTACAATTAAGCTAGAGTGTTTGTTTATAACATACTATTTAATGACTAATTTCTTTTTCTTTTTAGACATATTTTTTAATTTGGGTTAGCATTAATAATCACGACGATATTGAGCTCTAACGACTCCCAAGTCGACTCTCTAGTCAAAATACATGGTTTTAAATACAACTTTTCCTTCTGCAACTAGTTATCATAGCTGATAATAGGTGCCGTTAGTATGATCATTACCCATTTACAAGCTAGTATCATTTTGCAAGCGTTGGCTAACCTGCTGTATCGGAATGCAGGCGGCAATGGAGGGTTAAACTAATCTCTGTGACCTTCTTGAGTCAAAGAAACATTAATACCATGTACGTTAGGATAAGAAGGGCCAATGTCAAATTATGAAAATTTGCGTAATTAAATATAAACAATTAAACATCTTAATATATTCAGTAACTAAAATACTCACAAAGTCTTCCTGCTGTGTGAATAAATATAGTTGGTCCCTACTTACTTCAATGAGAGTATTACTTTAGTGATACATTATTTTCAAAGAAAAAGCCACATGCTTCTCCATACACAAAGTTTTTTGACATTAGCCCTTATTTAACTGAGACAGTAAAACATGTAAAATTCTTCACTCTTATCTTATATTCTTTCTTGAGTTTTCTCATTCTTTAGCACTACACGTTGTAATAATAAGTGTTAATATTCAAAGTAAATGAAAACTACTGTACATTGAATTTTAATCCACTATTATAATAAATAAAAATAAACATTCCTGCTCATATCAAACATAGTTATTTTAAATAAAATTTGGTCTAAATGTAATTTGGAGACGTTCTCAGTATAATTTTATATACTAGTTTTTATTTTACGGTCTAGGATTTGACTCTCATTGGACTTTGGAATAAGTTATTTTTCAAAAAGTTAATGAACGAAGCTTTTGGTAGTCAAGATGTGAAAATGTTAATTTTATTTTATTAGCGTGTTAAATGTGATTACTTTTAATTTGAACCTGTTGCATTCTCGCAGTTTGTGCGCTCGTTTTGGAAGAAATGTATCGAATCCCGAACAATAAGTACCCACGGTGATTATTTTTTATATAATTAACAATATGTGACCTTTTTGCTTTCGAACAAAATCCAATGGATTGTATAAATTTTGAGGTGGAGAAGTATTTACAAAATATTATTTTATATCCTTGTGAATAACAAGTTTATGAAGAAAGGGCGCACAAAGAAAATCAAAGATATAATTGATTATTTAACTTCTTGTAGTAAAGGTAAGTTTTTTTAATGGTATGCATATTACTGGCGCTTAGGCTATCTGTATCTACTAATTTAAGTACAATGGATGAGCAGCGATACTATTTTATTTACTGTAGAAATAATATCAAAATTAAGATACAAATAAATACTTCTATATAACAATGCAGCGATTATTCTGATATTTCAAGTACTTTTTTTTTTAAAGAAAAGCTCTTAGCTGAAAGTAAATGTTACTAACACTCTGTAACGCACTTATTGTATGTTCAAAATCTCTTGTGCCTTGGCCGAGTTCGTATCACGCTAGTACTAAGTAATTTCAACCTAACAGGGAATCGAACTAGTCAAGTTATTGAGCTGATTAATTTACGCACTCAAGTGCTCAGTCATAGCACTTTAGCAATATAGACCACGACATGAAGCCGATGATAAGTAAATATATATTTAAAACCATTAAAATTAATGAACTTTTGTGTTCCTATGCCATAAAGTAAGTATTTGATACCCTACCGCCTCTGTTGTATAGTGGTCAGATTTACTGGCTTCAGATACTGAAGTCCCAAGTTCGATCCCCAGTGCCCCTAATTGTGTCTGTGTAGCAGTGGGTCTGAAACGGAACCAAAATCAACCTCGTGCGGACAAATGAGATAATTGAATGAATAAGTAGCGCTTCAGTCTAGAAAACTGAGATAGAAGTCTGGAGGGCTCGTTGTGCTAACCACATGGCACCCTCAGCTTGAAAATGTTGGCCCTATCTTTGCCAACATACGGCAGCCTCTCGATTGGTATAGCCTGCTTGCAGGCTGACACCATGGAGATATTACTCAAGTTAAACTCTACCAATAGGATAAAAATTTATTCCCAAAAACATTTATTTCTGGAAAATTGTGTAAATCCTATAGATGTTTGAAAACTGTAAACACCGTATTAAATAACACATACCCACTTCAGTGGCTGAGTGGTCTAAGGTGTCACTAGTGTTAAATTGGCCTGCTGATAGCGGAGCACTTGGGGTGCAAATCCTGGTCGAGTCTATTGAGGGTAGTTTTTCCTAAATTGTTTCCCCATCTTCCAAAATAAAAATGCTGGTAGATAACCTCTCAAATGTTTCTTTCCTCATTACCACCCAATTAGATTATCATATATGCGTATAAGATGAACAGGTAGTATGACGTGGTAATATCAGTAATAAATATAACAGATATATTTATAGTCAAAATTGTTATAGTCTTCGAAATGAAACTGCTTTTAAAATATGTTATTACCTCCTTAGCCTTTAAATTTTAAAAATTAGCCAAAGCACAGTGGCCAAATTTTGCACATTAAATTTTAGTTATTTTTATTTTACCTGCTTACTAATAAACTCAAATAAATGGTACGACAAAATCGTAGGCTACATACTCAATCGTATAGGTTATTTATTATAGTTAGTGACAAAACCTTCAAAAATAAGTTATCTCTAATTTTACCTTAAATACATTTTTCTCTGATAAATAAGTGTACATTATTATTTATCACTACCCTCACCAGATATTTATTTGAAAAAATTTCAATAGTGGTACAACAGCATTAACCTGGAGTCACGTAACACTTTGATATGCTAATTACTCAAAATGGGTACGGGTACAAAACGGTACAGAACTAGTACAAAACTTTGGCATCAAAAAATTCAAAAGTGGTACAACAGCATTAACCTTGAGTCACCACTTTGATATGCTAATAACTGAAAATGAGTACGGGTACAAAACTTATTTGTGTTACAAAACGGTACAAAACTATTACAAAACTTTGGCATCAAAAAAAGTTAAAAATCAAAAGGGGTACAACCGCATTTACCTGGAGTACGTGGAGTACTCACTTTGATATGCTAATTACTCAAAACGGGTACGGGTACAATACTTTTTCTTTCTGGTACAAACTGTACAAAACTAGTACAAAACTTTGGCATCAAAAAAAGTTCAAAATTAAAAAGTAGTAAAACAGCATTAACCTTGAGTCACCACTTTGATATGCTAATTACTCAAAATGGGTACGGATACAAAACTTTGGCATCAAAAAAGTTCAAAATTCAAAAGTAGTACAACTGCATTAACCCAAAGTCACCACTTTGATATGCTAATTACTCAAAATGGGTACGGGTACAAAATGGTACAAAACTAGTACAAAACTTTGGTATAAAAAAAATTCAAAAGTGGTACAACAGCATTAACCTGGAGTCACCACGTTGATATGCTAATTACTCAAAATGGTACAAAACTAGTACAAAACTTTGGCATGAAAATATTCAAAAGTGGTACAACAGCATTAACCTGGAGTCACCACTTTGATATGCTAATTACTCAAAATGGGTACGGATACAAAACTTTGGCAACAAAAAAGTTCAAAATTCAAAAGTGGTACAACTGCATTAACCTAAAGTCACCACTTTGATATGCTAATTACTCAAAATGGGTACGGGTACAAAACTTATTTGTGTTACAAAACGGTACAAAACTAGTACAAAACTTTGGCATCAAAAAATTCAAAATTGGTACAACAGCATTAACCTGGAGTCACCACTTTGATATGCTAATTACTCAAAATGGGTACGGATACAAAACTTTGGCATCAAAAAAGTTCAAAATTCAAAAGTGGTACAACTGCATTAACCTAAAGTCACCACTTTGATATGCTAATTACTCAAAACGGGTACGGGTACAAAATGGTACAAAACTAGTACTAAACTTTGGCATTAAAAGGTTCTAAATTCAAAAGTGGTACTACAGGTTAATGGACGTCTAGCTGACTGGAATGAATAAGCTAATTTTTCTGCTCGAGAGTGTGATTGTATCTTGACGTTATGTCTCCCCACGTTTAGTCAAACTTGGTCGCCTACACACTTTACGGTCCCGCACTACACTTCTTATCTCTCTCAATTCTTGGAAAAAAGTTTGCTTGCTGCCTTTACTGATTACCGGTCGTGGTCGTCAGTCTCCCAATTGTTTAAACAAACCAGTAGTTCTGCCAACCTAATGGCTGGAATCCACCAGTTTGTATAACGTTAGCAACGCCATCTATTTTAGAGCTGAAAGCTCAACACGCCGCCAGGGAGGGTAGGCAGGGCCTTAACCACAATGAGGAGTAGTTTTTAATATAGATTTTGGAAATCCCCTTCACATATTTCAAAAACCCCGAATTAGAAAATTTAAATATTTACTAACAATTTGGGTATTTGCCACTACAGTTTTGACAATTCTTTATCAATGTAACTAAAAGCTTTGTTTTCTGTTCACCCCCCCCCCCCCCCCCCTTCCTATTTCCCAGAGTTCTATTTTAAAATTTAAAATTATCAGATTTTATGGTATGGTACAGTTATCTTTTTTCTGAATGTTGTTATATACCACACTGGTAAGTAGGTGTTTCAATTAGTTTTGAAATTGGGGAATACACACTCCCCCATTTAGCTGACTCCAACTTTGAAATCTAAGTTTTTAGAACTTATTTGAATATCTAGATTAATACTTCTACATGTTTGCCAAATTTTATCGTTCTACTTCACCAAAGGTGATTTGTATAATTATTTATAGCCCCTGCACCCCAATTTCCTGGAGAAATATTTTCTGAATTCCCGTATATAAACTTTTCTAGCATGGGGTAAGAAGACAAAAAAATATGAAAATTGTAAAAAGGTATCGCTTATCAATTTGTTTCTAAAATAAGGTTAAAGAGAATAAGTGAAACGGTTAAAAGGTGTAAAACTGTTCAAAAGGGTAAAAAGTGCAGACAAGGCAATAAAACAAAAGAGGACAAAGGCGAAAACAGGATTTTATTTTAGGGTAGAAAGGATAAAAAGTTGTAAAAAGTGCAAAAGGGACAGAATTGGTAGAAAGGTAAAAAGTTATAAAAAGTGCAAAAGGGAAAGAAAGAATATAAAGTGTAAAAAGTAGATCTAATCAAAAATATTAGAATATTATACACCTTCTATCACATTTACCCTTTTGTTTAGTTTACTTTTTTGCATTAAATGTTATTTTTGGCCTTTTAGTCATTTGAAATGTTCTTGAATTACTGGGCCGCGATGGGCGCCAATTGAAACGTTCTGATAATTACTGGTCCCTACGTTGTGCGCCAATTGTGATGTTCTGGAATATTTTACTACACCGCGATGGGCGCCAATTGAAATGTTCTGGTTCGGCGCGTTGAGCGTCGATTGAAGTACACCGTTTAATTAGCTGGTAATTGCCCCGTGGTCGAGCACCAATTAAATCGGTCCGGTTTTTTGATGTTGTGAGTTAATTGGTATTTATAGCCCCGTGATCGAGCGCCAATTAAAGAATTATAATTAATACACACTTATTATTTTTGACATGTTTTTTATTTCTGAATCTCTGTTTATTTAATGAGAAAAAAGATCATGTCGTTGAAATATATACGCGGCCTATTGTATGAGCGCGGACAGGTGTTGCTGGACGCCAAGTGCCCAAGTGAGTTCTGTCAGTATTGGACACCAACTGCCTTTACGTTGCACCATTCTTTGTATATATCCCTTGCTCATGGAAGCTTCGAGAAGGTTTAGTTTAGAAAAACAAAATACAAGACAAAAACATCTCGATCTTACTAGAAGCTTCGAGAGCCGGAAACTGACTCAAGTTACATTTTAAAATCTCTCTTCGAACCTTCGAGAAGAGGAAGTTATTATTTGAAATATATATATATTGTCAACCTGACTTGACTAATGTCACGTGCGTGACGTCACTGATCAGTGGCTTTTGCCTTCTTAGAAGAAGAAGTGCTTTAAGCGCCATTTAATATACTATATAATTTAAATGAAATAAGATATGCTTATAAAATTAAGACGATATTATTGTCAATGCTTTCACATACTTTTCAGGGGCAAATCAATTACATTACAATACCCCCCAAAGTGTATCTGAAAGTAGAGACTTAGTCGTATACTTTTTGATACGCTTTGCTAAAAAAATAAAAGACGAGAAAAGACGACATGATCATTTTTCGCACACCTGTATAAAGTTTCACAAATAACAATATTTTGAAACATCCTGTATAAAATTTCACAAATTGGATAAATTCCAATAATTTGGAACACTCTGTATAATGTTGTTCTTGAATGATAATAATATTTGAAGTGGTGTTCTTCGACTGTAAGTTTACATGAAGTGTATATATATATTGAAGTTATATAAATCAAACATTAAAATATAAAATGTTAATCAAAAAGTTGAAATTAGATAAATCAAATATAAAATTGTTAAGTATAATTACAATTAATTGAAATAAAATAATCTAACTTTATTATATAAAAATTTGAATTTAATCATTACTAACCAAAGTTTTCTTTATTATTATTTTTTATTTAAAAAACCCAAAATTCTTTGCTATAACGTCCTTAAGATTGATTAAAATACATTAAACTTTTTAGTAAATAATGGAATTTAATTGTCACTAATCAAAATGTCTTTTAATCATTTATTGGTTTAAACACTTCGTTGCACTTTTTATTTCAATGATCCTTCACGGATCCACTTTTAATTATTAGTATTATTATGATGATCCTTCACGGATCCACTTTTACTATTATTATTATATTGACATACTTAGCAAAAACTCTTAATGCTACACATACTCTTAAAAGCCTGACGGCCAAATTCGCTATATGAGCCATCACTTGAAATACATTTACTGAATACTTAGCTTAAAAACACAAAAAAGTATAATTCACAAAATAAACTCAATTACTTAAAAGATAATATAATTACATTGTTTCGGACAGAGAAAGGATAATAACAGAACATCTGAATCATCTTACCAAAGTCTTTATTTATGAGAATACCTAATCTCAAAACAAATTTAAAATACTTGAAATATATAGACGATAATCTTGGAATCATAAAGCACGTTTGAAATTAGTATGAAATTATATATCACACCATTATAAAATATTGAAATTTATTTTTCCCCTTCTTAATTGAATAATTAGTTTCTCATTAGTGAAAAAATCTTTAACTGTCTATCTTGATTACAACCTTTTGAATATTGCCTATTTGCCTTAGGAATTTAAAAAATAAATTATAATATTTTTTTATAGTAGCCTAATTAGCTACAACACCCTAATTAGCTCTCATCCTTGTTAATGCATTAGCATTATTACATCACGTAATCACAGAATACCCTTTTAAACTTCTTCATAATCTCCTCAATATCTTTAAGTTTTAATCCAGAACTAACCATTGGATATTTATCGCATATTATTTAGTGGAAAGCTTAGGCCTCTGCCTCATTTATTATAACTGACTCTTTGTTGCGTTGTACTAGCTCTATGTTTGTGAATACCTGCTACCTGAACTTGGTGATCCCTTTGACGCACCACTTATAAAAATGAAATTATTCATCATGGCTTTATATATCTAAGTCCATGGCTTAATATATCTTAAAAACCTCACTCAATAAACCTCAAAAACCTCACTCAATCCTCATCAACGCTGCTAGATGCCCTCGGGCCATCCTTTAACTCATAACGACGATTAATTAATCTAGATCATGGCTTGCCCATAGCTAAGACCATATCTGAAAAAACCTTAACTCCTCTTCCTTAACCTCAATGAACCTTATCACCTTAACCAATACACCTCAAACCAAAAGACCTCAACTTCACTATCTGAAAAAAAAAAATGCTTTAAACAAGACTCTACTGGCCTCTTATTTCCACTCACCTTAACATACTGTAATAAGCACTCAAGTGCATATCTAAATTAATTTCTCTAGATATCTTAGATCTTACTCTTCAGCTTATCATCTTTACTATGTGATGCCTTTAATATCTTAATTCTTCTTAAATTCAATAAGATTTAATCAATTAAATTTAAAATGACCCCCCACCTAAATATTAAAATCCTTATCTTGATTATAAAAAAATGCATCATTGATGAAATAATATATTTATTCAGATTTCCAAGATCGTCTATTAATTAATAATACTTCCTAACTTTTTTCTAAAATTGAAATTATATAAATTTTTTAAACTCAAAATTGCCCTGTTAGCCTAATTTTATCTTAAATTATTACTTAAACAATAGTTTACAATTAACAAAAAAAATGACCTACTCTTAGAATATACTTACACCCTAATCTCTCCTCGCGTGATTTCAGGTTTTCACGCTCCTCCAGCTGACAAACTTATCCAAGCCCTCACCTAACCTTCTATCCGATGTTATCCCTTGCATGCTTCTAAGGGTCCATGCCCCCTCCTACTGACAATTTTAACTAATGGGATAAATCTAACCTGTTGAAATACATATTTTTAATATTTAAAGATTCCATGTACATTATACCGGGTTCGACTCTGACTTAATGAACTAAAAAAAAAAATTAAAAAATATTTATTTTATCTTTCGTGGCCAAAGTCAGCTTGTGTTGTCGTCTTACTTTTTGAAACTAAGATGACGATAATACATCTTGTTCATGACTAAGATGAACACCTGTACTTTGAGTGCTATGTTGAAATAACAATGAATGTCGTTGACTACTTTGAAACTTGAAAGATATTGTTCATGTTACTAATAAAAATATATAAAAAAAACTTCACTTTACAAAACTCTACCCTTTTCAGAAACAAAAAGATTAGTGTCGCTTTTGGTAGTTGCTGCCTTTACTGGCATGTTTACAATTTCTATTTGAGACGTGATTTAGGTGTGACACTTTTACCTTTCTTCAAACTAATACGCAGTTATAGCTTTGCAGAATTCTGTGTATATAAGTATACTAGATAGCTGTTGCCCGCGGCTTTGCTCGCGTGGAAGTTGATTATATACAAATACGAAAATATACATATGTATTTACAGATTAATTTAAAATATTACGTTACGTTGATGACCATAACATGACCTCAGATCAAAAATAATGCAAGTGCGATAGAAACTTTCACCCCCTTTTTCATCCCTTATTAAATAAAATTTCCAAAATTCCTGAAACACGTATTTATTTGTTTTACGTCAATAACCGAAATACAAAATTTTGTTTATGTAACTTTCAAAATGACGGACTTTCATACATATTATCATACATATTATAATCCCTATTTTGACCCCTTTGGGGTGGAATTTTCTAAAATCCTTTCTTAGTGGGTGCCTACATAACAAAATGAATATATAGTCCGAATTTCATGCTTGTAGCCTTGATAGTTTGCGCTCGGCGATGATGAATCAGTCAGTCAGTCAGTCAGTCAGTCAATCAATCAGGACATGTTATTTTATAAGTATAGATTTTAACCACTGCGTATTTCCTAGGAAAGAAAAAGCCATTTTAGCATCTCTCTCATCTTGTTAGTTATTGTGCTACAGGTCCAGGTTCGATCTCTTCCATAGCCATTTTACTATTTAATTAGGTAATTAAAATCCTTTATAATTAATGTAGCTGAAAACTATATAATTAAAGTTACATGATATTTACTTACTTAGTAATTGCAGTTATATTATTGTATTTAAATATTACCCTTCTAAAATTAAAATGTTAATTATCCGACGTTTTAAATTCCTTGCTAATACCTCCTGGGTCGAAGACTTTCTGTGGGACGTATTGAAAGCAACTCTTAATTTTTCTTTTTTTTTGTTTCCGATCTAGTCTCTGGTTTGATTTCAGACTGGACTGTTTTCTACAGTTAGAACTCTTTTTAGATCGTAGCCTCTGGTTCGATCTCTGATCGGATTTTTTTGATTGAATTGTAGTTTTAGGTTCAACCTCAGATTGGGTTGCAGTCTCTCGTTCGGTTTCTGTTTGCATCGTAGTCTCTGGTTCGATCTCTAATTGAATTGGAGTATCTGGTTCGGTCTCTGTTTGCGTTGTAGTCTCTAGTTCGGTCTCTGACTCGATCGTGGTATCTGGTTCGGTTTCTGTTTCGCTCTCTATACCATCTGTCCAAGATTTTGCCTTATTTTCTAGGCCTGATAAAAATATCTCTATTTTGACTTTTTCGTTTATTCTTTCTCCTTTAAATACTCTTTCTACTTTATTTATATATTGTACTGCTGAAATGTCTCCTTTTTTTCCTTTAAATTTTGGAATAAGTGCTAATGACGTTTCTCTTAGTCCCTTAGGAAATAGGTTGGTAGTATCGTGTAAGTTACTAGATTCCCCTAGATTTGTTTGATTTTCAAACACAAAATCGGTAAGTTTTTTATCTAGTTTTTCTACTGCCTTATTAACGATTCCATCTATCTGTTCTTTAATTAAAATTTGATTTGTGTCTTGCTGAGAATCAAGTACTGATTTTACCTCATTTATTTCCTTTTCATTGTGTTCTATCTGAAGGTCCAGATACCCAACTTTAATTTCTACTTCCTTTAACCCTTTAACTGATTCTTGTTCTATTGTTTCTATTTTATTTTTATTAGCTGAAATCTGTTCCATTAATTTGGACTGTTCCTTTTTAAGTTTTCTTGCTTTTCTACCAAAATCTTTTTTACATCTTCTCCTTCTAGTACTGTTTTATATACCTCATTTAACTGTTCTGCTAAGTTTTGATGAACCTTCTCTAATTGTTCTATTTTTTTCTCTACATAACCAAATCTCTGCTCACAAACCTCCGTACTTAGCTCTATTTTAGCACTTAGTTCTTTATTGATTTGTTCAAGTTTAGTTTGATTTGTGTCTATTTTCTGATTAATTGCCTGGGTATTTGCATATATTATTTGATTAATTTCCTGTCTAGTTTCTTGGCTACTTTTATCTATTTTCTGATTAGTTGCTTCTATTATTTCCTGTTTAGTTTCCTTATTACTCGCTACCATTTGCTGTAACATTTTCATAATTTGAGTTAAATCTACTTCAGGTTGATCCATTGTTAGTTCCCTACTCTTTTCTCTTTCTTCCTCATCTACTATAACATTTCTTTCTTTTTCTTTTTCTGGCCTATTTTCTCTCTCTCCCTCTGCAAATGACTCTTCATTGTACTGTTCGCTTTCCCTTTTTTCCTCATCTGATTGTTCTAGACCTAACTGATTCCTAGGTCTATTTTCATATGCTACCTCTTCAGAACAGCTACTAGCGTCACTATTATGATTTGAATCTGCCATTTTTAATTATTGTTCCCTTAATTTAAATCATAAAAAAATGTATACTGTTCCACCCCCAAAATGCACAAATTACATAAAATAATTCTTCACTAATTAATTTAAGTTTCTGTTGATGACTCATCTGTGATCTCTTCTTTATACTCGTCTCCACCCTCAGTACACATTTTTAATATTTTTACACTTTTGGAACCTTTTTGCATTTTTAAACTTTTCGCCTTTTTGGCACTCTAACCTCCTTTTAATCCGTTTATTCTTTTTTTCCTTGTTTAACTTTTTTTAGCACATGTTTCTATTTTTATCTTTTTGCCCATTTGGTATTTTACCCTGTTATGCTTTACCCCTCTTGCCCTATCTATCTTTTTAGTAATTTTGGCCCTTTTTACCCTTTTTGAGCATTTGCCCTTTTTTCCTTATTGACAATTTTCTACATCTTAAACTTTTATATCCTATTTGATAATAAATTATTGACTTTTTACCTTTTTTTTTATCATTTTGGCACTTTTACCGCTTCTATCCTTTTAAGAATTGTTTTGATTTTTTGAAGTTTTCCCTTTTTCCCTTTAAGCCCTTTTAATTCTTTTTTATGCTTAACGCTTTTTATTTACCCTTCTCATCCTTTTTAATTGGATTAAATTTTCACCCTTTTGGCACTTATTACACCTTTTTACATAAAGTTTTTCAGTTTTTTAATCATTAGATCAACTTCCAAATTGTTAAATATAGGGTGACCTGGTGGTCTAGGGGTAAGGTGTCGGACTTCTATGCTGGGGTCCGGGGTTCAATCCTCCGTCCCGGCACAAATTTTCTGATTACCAGACCCTTCCTTCACCTCTGACAAGACATATTGTGAATGTGTGGAATGCCAGGCCGCCACCGTGGTTCGGATTCCAAGTTAAACTGTAGGTCCTCCATTTCATCTCACAATCACCTTACCATTACACATTAGCGTAAGTGCGTATAACCCGAACGGGTAGTAAGACACGGTGCTAATAGTAATAATGTTAAATATATCGAAGCATCAACTTATCCAGGTGGTTCTGAATAATTGTATTTTATTCTTGGCCTGAACCAGTTTATAAAAAACCCATTCACAAGCGGTATTTGTAATAGGAGTCACGCTAAACTATTTGATAGCCTTGATAAATTGCGTAAATCCATTTTCCACACAAATGGTTTGAAACCAGTCCTGAAAATTAAAGGTTGTTAGAAAGTGTACTAAAATAGCCACATGTATATATATTATATTTATTAAACATGCAAATTGAATTACTTATTACGCAAAAATCTATTCTGATTCTCATTTTAAACCAAATCATGTGTGCCATTTTTAAAAGGTTGCAAGGTTATTTGTCGTTTCAAAGAATCCCGATATCCCTTTTAAACACAATCGTCAGATCCCATTTTGAAATATTTCAAACTTTTAAAAATTAGTAATCTGTAAACCATCCTTATTTTGGGGCTAAAGATGAAATAAAAAAATTGAACGAAATCCATCAAACCCTTAGGTTGGACAAACATAATTGTAAAATCCACTTTTTTGGGTTTGAAATCACATAAAACATCGATTCATCATAATCTCAAAGCCGAAAATGTTCATGATCATTTGATCACAATACAGTTTTTAATTTTAATAAAGTAAAAAGCCACTGCGTTTTACTACAGTTCAGGATTAAGGAAGAATCAGATAAAATTCTTCTGGACATTTTCCCGCATTTGTGTGGAAGAAGAGTGGGAAACCATTTAGGAAAAGCCCTCATACACCCAAAGGATATTTGAACCCCAACCTCCCCAGCACCAGAAAACTAGACTAAATGAGCTTGACACGTGTACACAGATGCTTATTTACATGAATGTGGTTGCATCTCTCTTCAAAATAAATGGTACGGAACTCCACACGGACTTTCTCACTCTATTGTTTAAAAATGAAGATATTTACTCAAAACTCGTAATATATGTGAAATGAAATAATATACAGTAACAGACCCAAGCATAAATTGCACTATACTTATGTAACACATTTTTTGATTCCCAGTTTTAAATTTATAGTTTTGTTTTTAAAGAATTAATGTCCTCATTTGTATGTTCGGACCGATAAAAAATATCAATATTGTGTTCCCAAGGGTCAACAGTTCGTATTAAAAAATTGACTTCAGGTTAAAATTTTCGACATTTTATTAGACGTTGCAAATCTTCATGCCATCACATTGCTTAAAAATTCCTAATTTATAATCAATTTGACCGTTAAAAAATGTAAATATTGACTATTGAGTCTAAAATGGAGATACACCATTGTTGTACCAACATTTCTCCTAAGAGGTTTAAGGATAAACAACATAAACTTTTTGAGAGACTTATATTTAATTACTCTATGGCATTGGAGAATTATTGCATTAAAACTCAAGTAAGTTAGTATATCTTTACAACTAAATCTCACAAAATTGTATTAATATATTTCCCTTCCTTCACCTCTGACAAGACATCTTGTGAATGTGGGGAATGCCAGGCCGCCACCGTGGTTCGGATTCCACGTTAAACTGTAGGTCCTTCATTTCATCTCACAATCACCCTACCATTACACATTAGCGTAAGTGCGTATAACCCGAATGGGTAGTAAGACGCGGTGCTAATATATAATAATAATAATAATAATAATAATAATATATTTGCCAATATCTCAGAGACTGTTGGTTTTATAAAAATATATTTAATTTAAAAATATTTTATTTTGAATAGTACTACAATTTTGCAATGATAAGTTATTTAGTATCTCAAATAGTTGCGGATATACGCAAATTTCAGCTTCTGTAAAGTACCCTATAAGTCATTTTCATGGGAAAATGAAAATAGCCAGTTTATTTATAATCTTAATCAACGCCTGGATACGAATTTTAATCAAAATCATTACAGCCGATTTTGAGAAAAAAATTTTTTTCTTTTTTCACCCTTTATTAAACTACTTTGAAATATAAGTTTAAACAGACACAGAGAGATGGCATTGCAAATACAACTTTTTAGGGTTCGGGGGGTCATGAGACGTCGACATCCATCAACATTTTAGGTTAGATTTTTTTACGGTTGCAATACTTTACCTTAAGTGTTGGAAAAGTTAAGAAATTATATATATTTACGTATAGCTTGAAAGTTATTGGTTTTATAAAAATATGCTTCGAATAAAATGTTTGTTTTATAAATAGATCTACATATTTGTAATGATAAGTAATTTCATATCTCAAAGGGTTACGGAGATATGATAAAAAATTATATGATTTACCCATCGGACCGGAGCGCTTAAAGTAATTTGGCCGAGGTTTGAGAGTAACCATTTTGTTTGGAATATTTATAAATGTTTTGAAATGAAATTTAATCAAAATCGTTTGAGCCGATTTTGAGAAAATCGACTTTTTCTTTTTTTGCCCTTCAGTAAACTATCCTTAATTTTAGGGTTAGATATCCAATTCCAAAAATCCCTTGGGGAAACCCTATGAAAACCCTAGATACCAAGGTTTAGCTCAATCGGTAAAATAGTTTAGGCTCTAGTTGGAGGTATAGACAGACAGACAGAAATTCAAAAAAACAATTTCTTGGATTAAGGTGGGGGGGTCTTGAAACGTTGAGATTCATAAAAATCTCGAGTTAGGTTTTTTTAACGGTCACAATACTTTCCCTACCTGTAAGATAGCGAGAAATTAAAAACAAATAGAAAGCCACTCAAGTGCACTCAAATAGGATTATAATTTGAATGAACATTGAGGTAGATATCCCTATTAATAAAGTATCATAGATGAAAAAAGAAAATCGTCTGAAAACATCGATGTTATAGAACCAAAACCTTCGGTAATATTTTCCAAACCAACTGAAACTGTAACTGAGGTGTATTTGTAAAAATTTTTATTAAAAACTAATAATAACAAAATACTATTTTTAAACAAACATGTAAATAAACATATCACTGTCTCGAACATCACTAAACATTGATGGTTAAAAATCATTTATGAGGAAAACATCGAACCTTCAACATCTATGTTCAATGTATACCCCTGCTGGACTGTACCCACCAGTCGATCTTTGTAACTGAGCCAACTCTTTTGGTGGATGGCTACACTAACTAGTTAATGTAGTAATAAACTATTGCTCGAATTTACTATTTTTATGAGTTTTTTTAGCACCGCATCTACAACCCTTGTGGGCTATGCAGCTGTAGAACTACTAAATTACCCTAATGTGTGGGCGGGAGAGTGGAAATAATTTAGGATAAACCACTCTTAATATACCCGACCGGAATCAAATCTCGACCTCACCACCTTGGCAGTCTAATATATCGCGAGAGTGACACCTTAAACCATGCAACCAATGAAGCGGGTATTAATAACTAAAAGTATTTTCGTATATCCTCAATTCTTGTAAAATGTGTCCGATAGTTAAAACCTAACAGTAAAAAATATATAATTCAAGTAAACTTTTGTTAAATGTGTTAGGTACCTACAAAGAAGAATAAAATGCAACATTAACACTATTAGCATCCAGAGTGGTCTGAACATTGGAAGTTGGAACTCAAGAAGCTTATCTGCACTTGAGATCAAGCTATTTCTGTCTTTTCTTCGTTTACTTGGGTGAAATAATGACTCGTTAATAACTGGCTGGCTACCATCCTCACCTCACTTGTACAAAGGGGGAGATTTAGGGAATGATTGACACTCAATCACCCCCAACTAAACCACTTTTACTCCTTCCCTAGCAGTTTACAGAATTTAGGCTCTACTCCCCTCCCCGCTCGAGATGATATTTTTTTCTTCAAATACTTAAACAACTTTGGGTTCATCTTGTCATGAAATGTGGTCTTAAGAATTTTAATAAAATAATATTGAACTTGAACGGTGTGCGCCGCGTGACAGCCATGTTTCATCCAGCAGTGGTCGGATGCAGCCCAATCCTGGTGTCCGCGTGTCCCTGGTACGAGAGGTGACCCCTCTCTCCGCACGTGCTTTTTAGGTATTGGTACAGGAGGGGCGGGGGGGGGGGAGGGCAGTCATCAATGTCCTGCCTTGAACTGCTTCCGTGACTCTGAGCCTTCATTGAACCCTCACTAGCACTGACCTCTTGTGACAACAACCACCTATCTCCATCTTATGACACAGGTAATATACTAGACAGATACTAGCACTGTCCTCTTGTGACAACAACCACCTATCTCCATCTTATGACACAGGTAATATACTATACAGATACTAGCATGTCCTCTTGTCACAACAACCACCTATCTCCATCTTATGACACAGGTAATATATTATACAGATACTAGCATGTCCTCTTGTCACAACAACCACCTATCTCCATCTTATGACACAGGTAATATACTAGACAGATACTAGCTGTCCTCTTGTACAACACACATCTCCATATTATGACAAGGGATACTAGTATACAGCACGACCTTACACAACCCTATCTCCATTATTATGACACAGGTAATATATTAGTAGATACTAGCACTGTCCTCTTGTGACAACAACCACCTATCTCCATCTTATGACACAGGTAATATATTGAGTAGATACTAGCACTGACCTCTTGTGACAACAACCACCTATCTCCATCTTATGACACAGGTAATATACTAGTAGATACTAGCACTGTCCTCTTGTACAACAACCACCTATCTCCATCTTATGACACAGGTAATATATTATACAGATACTAGCACTGTCCTCTTGTAACAACAACCACCTATCTCCATCTTATGACACAGGTAATATATTAGTAGATACTAGCACTGCCTCTTGTAACAACAACCACCTATCTCCATCTTATGACACAGGTAATATACTAGTAGATACTAGCACTGTCCTCTTGTAACAACAACCACCTATCTCCATCTTATGACACAGGTAATATATATAAGATACTAGCACTGTCCTCTTGTAACAACAACCACCTATCTCCATCTTATGACACAGGTAATATATTATAGATACTAGCACTGTCCTCTTGTAACAACAACCACCTATCTCCATCTTATGACACAGGTAATATACTAGACAGATACTAGCACTGTCCTCTTGTAAACAACCACCTATCTCCATCTTATGACACATGGTAATATACTAGACAGATACTAGCACTGTCCTCTTGTAACAACAACCACCTATCTCCATCTTATGACACGGTAATATACTAGATAGATACTAGCACTGTCCTCTTGTGACAACAACCACCTATCTCCATCTTATGACACAGGTAATATACTAGATAGATACTAGCACTGTCCTCTTGTGACAACAACCACCTATCTCCATCTTATGACACAGGTAATATACTAGACAGATACTAGCACTGCCTCTTGTGACAACAACCACCTATCTCCATCTTATGACACAGGTAATATACTAGAAGATACTAGCACTGCCCTCTTGTAACAACAACCACCTATCTCCATCTTATGACACAGGTAATATACTAGCAGATACTAGCACTGTCCTCTTGTGACAACAACCACCTATCTCCATCTTATGACACAGGTAATATACTAACAGATACTAGCACTGTCCTCTTGTACAACAACCACCTATCTCCATCTTATGACACAGGTAATATATATACAGATACTAGCATGTCCTCTTGTCACAACAACCACCTATCTCCATCTTATGACACAGGTAATATACTAGTAGATACTAGCATGTCCTCTTGTCACAACAACCACCTATCTCCATCTTATGACACAGGTAATATACTAGTACGATACTAGCACTGCCTGTTGTTACAACAACCACCTATTCCATCTTATGACACAGGTAATATACTAGTAGATACTAGCACTGCCTCTTTGTTACAACAACCACTATCTTAATTTTAGAAAGGATTATGTAGATACTAGCACTGTCCTCTTGTACAACAACCACTATCCAATCTTATGGACAAGGATTAAGTAGATACTAGCACTGCCTCTTGTAACAACAACCACCTATCTCCATCTTATGACACAGGTAATATACTAGAAGATACTAGCACTGTCCTCTTGTACAACAACCACCTATCTCCATCTTATGACACAGGTAATATACTATACAGATACTAGCATGTCCTCTTGTGACAACAACCACCTATCTCCATCTTATGACACAGGTAATATATTATACAGATACTAGCATGTCCTCTTGTCACAACAACCACCTATCTCCATCTTATGACACAGGTAATATATTATAGATACTAGCATGCCTCTTGTACAACAACCACCTATCTCCATCTTATGACACAGGTAATATACTAGACAGATACTAGCACTGTTCTTTGTAACAACAACCACCTATTCCATCTTATGACACAGGTAATATACTAGTAGATACTAGCACTGTTCTGTTGTTACAACAACACTATCCTCAATTTTATGACTAGGTTTAAAATATTACATTAGTAATATACTAGAACTGCATGCCCTCTTGTAACAACAACACCTATCTCATCTTATGCAGGATATGTAGAATACTAGCACTGTTCTGTTGTCACAACAACCACCTATCTCCATCTTATGACACAGGTAATATACTAGTCAGATACTAGCACTGCCTCTTGTAACAACAACCACCTATCTCCATCTTATGACACAGGTAATATACTAGACAGATACTAGCACTGTCTCTGTGTGACAACAACCACCTATCTCCTCCATCTTATGACACAGGTAATATACTAGACAATACTAGCATGTCCTCTTGTGACAACAACCCCATCTCCATCTTATGACACAGGTAATATACTAGACAGATACTAGCACTGCCCTCTTGTCGACAACAACCACCTATCTCCATCTTATGACACAGGTAATATACTAACAATACTAGCATGTCCTCTTGTCACAACAACCACCATCTCCATCTTATGACACAGGTAATATACTAGTAGATACTAGCATGCCTCTTGTCACAACAACCACCTATCTCCATCTTATGACACAGGTAATATATAGACAGATACTAGCATGTCCTCTTGTCACAACAACCACCTATCTCCATCTTATGACACAGGTAATATACTATACAGATACTAGCATGCCTCTTGTCACAACAACCACCTATCTCCATCTTATGACACAGGTAATATATTATACAGATACTAGCATGTCCTCTTGTACAACAACCACCTATCTCCATCTTATGACACAGGTAATATACTAGTAGATACTAGCACTGCCTCTTGTAACAACAACCACCTATCTCCATCTTATGACACAGGTAATATACTAGTAGATACTAGCACTGTCCTCTTGTAACAACAACCACCTATCTCCATCTTATGACACAGGTAATATACTAACAGATACTAGCACTGCCTCTTGTAACAACAACCACCTATCTCCATCTTATGACACAGGTAATATACTATACAGATACTAGCATGTCCTCTTGTCACAACAACCACCTATCTCCATCTTATGACACAGGTAATATACTACAGATACTAGCATGTCCTCTTGTGCACAACAACCACCTATCTCACCATCTTATGACACAGGTAATATACTACACAATACTAGCATGTCCTCTTTGTACAACAACCACCTATCTCCATCTTATGACACAGGTAATATATATAAGATACTAGCATGTCCTCTTGTGACAACAACCACCTATCTCCATCTTATGACACAGGTAATATACTAGACAGATACTAGCACTGTCCTCTTGTGCACAACAACCACCTATCTCCATCTTATGACCAGGTAATATACTAGTAGATACTAGCACTGTCCTCTTGTACAACAACCACCTTCTCCATCTTATGACACAGGTAATATACTAGACGATACTAGCACTGTCCTCTTGTCACAACAACCACCTATCTCCATCTTATGACTCAGGTAATTATATACAGATACTAGCACTGTCCTCTTGTACAACAACCACCTTTCTCCATTTATGACACAGGTAATATACTAGTAGATACTAGCACTGTCTCTTGTAACAACAACCACCTATCTCCATTTATGACCAGGTAATGTACTATACAGATACTAGCACTGTCCTCTTGTACAACAACCACCTATCTCCATATTATGACACAGGTAATGTACTAGACAGATACTAGCACTGTCTCTTGTGACAAACAACCACCTATCTCCATCTTATGACACAGGTAATATACTAGACAGATACTAGCACTGTTCTTGTAACAACAACCCCTATTCCTAATTATGACACTGGTAATATATAGACAGATACTAGCACTGACCTCTTGTGACAACAACAACCTATCTCCATCTTATGACACAGGTAATATACTAGACAGATACTAGCACTGTTCTGATGTAACAACAACCGCCGTATTGTAGGGAAATTGACACTAGATGGAATCTAAACAAACTGAAATTCTTTGGAAGTATAATTATTTTTACTGTTTAAATCTTTGGGATGTACAAATTGACAGAATCCGTGTATTGACAATACTCCGTGAAGAAATTGAGAAAATCCTTCTGTTTCTGAGTGAGGTCCTTGGGCTTCTTTCTAAGTTTCCTCTTGGGCACCGGGACGGCCGAGCGGTGCATTATGGGCTTACCAATCTTCACTGGGGGAGGCTCGAGCGACTTCTTCAATCTATAGACAAAAATAACAAAACCGTCATATAGGCTGGTTATTTACACACAATTTGGAGGTTTAGTCAAAATGAAACACGACTTTCCAGGCTGTACAATTCTCCCTGTGAAGGGGAAGTCCCAATTTCACAAGTGATAAACGTTTTGGCCATGTCGGGAATTAAACCCGTGACCTTTATCTCGGGAGGTAGACGCACAACCGAATGAGTCAAGGTGTCAGACAAAGGTGCATCTTAAGCATAAATTATAATCAGACACCTTAGCCCAGTCCGTAGCGTGTCTGAAAACTGAGCTATGGGTCCAGGGTTCGACTCTCGGAATTGTCAAAAAATGTATCATTAGTTAAATTTGATTTTTCCTTTGGACAATGATGGATAATTAATGAACGTGGAGTTGGGTGTTGTGGCCGTTCGAGAATGAATTAAATTTATATGGGGTGTGCTGATATAATCATTCGGTTTAGAAAGTACACGCTAAATACTTACAGTAAAATGCTGTGTGTAGTATGAATTTAGAAATAATATTTGTAACGTTCATGAAATAGACATTTAATCTATGTTAATAAAATGATGAGTGCGTATATCTGCCACGAAGATTGCGCTATATATACCGCACGTGGAGGTCTGAAATTTAAATATTAGTAACCAATGTTCAGGAATATATGTACCTCAAAGCCGAAATTTAAAAATTAGTATTTGATTTTTTTAATTAATTAAAAATTGGGTCAGAAGAAGTAAAAAGAAGATTTTATTTTGCTTTATTGAAGCAAATAAAAGCGTTGCCAGAAGCAACCACACAATTCGCTTTCTCTTTCCACGCAAATGCAGGTACATTTCCTATAAATTCAACTTTCCTCATCCTTAACCCAGTTGCGTATTTTGTACATATATTTACAGCCCCAACGCGTAGTAAGAAACGGTGCTAAAACAAATTAATAATTAAAATAATAAAAAACAGGACTTAAAGAAAGAACACAATTTTGAATAACAAATTTTAATTTTAATACTAGAAACCTTAAACAAAATGTCACTGTCTCAATAAAAAATTGTCTAATAAATAGTATTAGTATGAAAAATATGTGTTTTAATACAAATATTAGGTTATCATATTAAACTAATTGGAGAGATACTTTGCTGCACATTAGAACTAAGTTGAAAGAGTTATTGGTTAGGTCATGCTGATCTTCATTCTTTACAACATAAGGTATTAGTTTCAATATCTTTGATTATTTCCTATGAGGGGCGGGCTCCCCCGGGAATAACTCCAGATTGGTCCCCATTCCCATAGAGGTCCGTATCAACACTTGCATTGGATAAATGCTTAGTAAAATTGTCTAGCAGACCCTCTACTAGAAAAATTAGATCCCTACGCGATTGCCTAACGCATTAATGCTCTATTAATGAACCGACCTAGAACATATCACAGAGGGTGTTGTCGAACTGGTCCGATGGCCAGTGCGAGGGATTGCAATGGTCACTGTCGAACTGGTCCGATGGTTATTACAAAGGAGTAGGAGGGTAGGGAGGTTAGGTTAGGTTAGGTTTGAATGTTAGTTTCATCTCCTCACACTTTTTACTAAATGTTGAAAAAGGCTTCTGTAGGTTGCTTCTTTTTTATCGGGTAAAAGACCAAAGACCAACGGTATGTAATTGCCATTTTTTACTCCATGTATTATGAAAAAATGATAAAAGTACTTACAGGCAAAAGTAAAAACCCCGCCAACAAATATTACTTCATTATCGACTAGATAACCTTACTAATTGGGTGGTCCTTCAACCATCGGACCAGTTCGACAAGACCCTACGGTATGGGCTCGAAAATTCCTTTTGGAATGTCTTGACCGTCGGACCAGTTCAACCGTACCCATCACAGACTATGTGTACAATAAAAGGCGTGATTCTGTATGGACGTGAGGGGGGATTAGTTGCATGCTTGAAGTCATAGGTTTGCTTATCACAATTCATTAGGGTGTGCATTCTACGGAATAATCTCCAGGCTGAGGGAGTCCAAATACACGAATAGGCTATATTGAGCACCGCGTCTTACTACACATTCGAGTTATGCGCTTATGTGGTTAAAAGGGTGGTTAAAAGTACAGAGAAAGAAAATGTAAAGTATAGACAGCATTATAAATATTTGTTTGTATCAAATAAAATAAAAATAGCAAAACCTATTTGCTTCTTCTAATCAAAACTAAAGCTAAATTAAAAAAAAAAAACTTGAAAAATTATATGTATAACTGAAATTAACCAAAACGGGCTTGAGTTTGTTTATATTCCTGTACAAGAGAATGGGACGATGCTAACCTACAGGTGTTATCGTTCTAGAGAATAGCGATGCTAACCTACAAGTGTTATTGTTCTAGAGAATAGCGATGCTAACTTACAGGTATTATTGTTCTAGAGAATAGCGATGCTAACTTACAGGTGTTATCGTTCTAGAGAATAGCGATGCTAACCTACAAGTGTTATTGTTCTTGAGAATAGCGATGCTAAATTACAGGTGTTATCGTTCTAGAGAATAGCGATGCTAACCTACAAGTGTTATTGTTCTAGAGAATAGCGATGCTAACTTACAGGTATTATTGTACAAGAAATAGCGATGCTAATTTACAGGTATTATTGTTCTAGAGAATAGCGATGCTAATCTACAAGTGTTATTGTTCTAGAGAATAGCGATGCTAATTTACAAATATTATTGTTCTAGAGAATAGCGATGCTAACCTACAGGTGTTATTGTTCTAGAGAATAGCGATGCTAACTTACAGGTGTTATTGTTCTAGAGGATAGCGATGCTAATTTACAGGTATTATTGTTCTAGAGAATAGCGATGCTAACTTACAGGTGTTATCGTTCTAGAGAATAGCGATGCTAACCTACAAGTGTAATTGTTCTAGAGAATAGTGATGCTAACTTACAGGTGTTATCGTTCTAGAGAATAGCGATGCTAACCTACAAGTGTTATTGTTCTAGAGAATAGCGATGCTAACTTACAGGTATTATTGTTCTAGAGAATAGCGATGCTAACTTACAGGTATTATTGTTCTAGAAAATAGTGATGCTAACCTACAGGTGTTATTGTTCTAGAGAATAGCGATGCTAACCTACAGTTGTTATTGTTCTAGATAATAGCGATGCTAACTTACAGGTGTTATTGTACAAGAGAATAGCGATGCTAACTTACAGGTGTTATTGTACAAGAGAATAGCTATGCTAATTTACAGGTATTATTGTTCTAGAGAATAGCGATGCTAACACACAGGTGTTATTGTTCTAGAGAATAGCGATGCTAACTTACAGGTATTATTGTTCTAGAGAATAGCGATGCTAACTTACAGGTGTTTTGTTCTAGAGGATAGCGATGCTAATTTACAAGTATTATTGTTCTAGAGAATAGCGATGCTAATTTACAGGTATTATTGTTCTAGAGAATAGCGATGCTAACCTACAAGTGTTATTGTTCTAGAGAATAGCTATGCTAACTTACAGGTGTTATTGTTCTAGAGAATAGCGATGCTAGCCCACAGGTGTTAATGTTCTAGAGAATTGCGATGCTAACTTACAGGTGTTATTGTACAAGAGAATAGCGATGCTAACTTACAGGTATTATTGTTCTAGAGAATAGCGATGCTAACTTACAGGTATTATTGTTCTAGAAAATAGTGATGCTAACCTACAGGTGTTATTGTTCTAGAGAATAGCGATGCTAACATACAGTTGTTATTGTTCTAGATAATAGCGATGCAAACTTACAGGTATTATTGTTCTAGAGAATAGCGATGTTAACTTACAGGTATTATTGTTCTAGATAATAGCGATGCTAACTTACAGGTATTATTGTTCTAGAAAATAGTGATGCTAACCTACAGGTGTTATTGTTCTAGAGAATAGCGATGCTAACATACAGTTGTTATTGTTCTAGATAATAGCGATGCAAACTTACAGGTATTATTGTTCTAGAGAATAGCGATGTTAACTTACAGGTATTATTGTTCTAGATAATAGCGATGCCTAACTTACAGGTATTATTGTTCTAGAGAATAGCGATGCTAACTTACAGGTATTATTGTTCTAGAGAGTAGCGATGCTAACTTACAGGTATTATTGTTCTAGAGAATAGCGATGCTAACTTACAGGTATTATTGTTCTAGAGAATAGCGATGCTAACTTACAGGTATTATTGTTCTAGAGAATAGCGACGCTAACTTACAGGTATTATTGTTCTAGAGAGTAGCGATGATAACTTACAGGTATTATTGTTTTAGAGAATAGCGATGCTAACTTACAGGTATTATTGTTCTAGAGAATAGCGATGCTAACGTACAGGTATTATTGTTCTAGATAATAGCGATGCTAACTTACAGGTATTATTGTTCTAGAGAATAGCGATGCTAACTTACAGGTATTATTGTTCTAGAGATTAGCGATGCTAACCTACAGGTGTTATCGTTCTAGAGAATAGCGATGCTAACCTACAAGTGTTATTGTTCTAGAGAATAGCGATGCTAACTTACAGGTATTATTGTTCTAGAGAATAGCGATGCTAACTTACAGGTGTTATCGTTCTAGAGAATAGCGATGCTAACCTACAAGTGTTATTGTTCTAGAGAATAGCGATGCTAACTTACAGGTACTATTGTTCTAAAGAATAGCGATGCTAACCTACAGGTGTTATTGTTCTAGAGAATAGCGATGCAAACTTACAGGTGTTATTGTACAAGAGAATAGCTATGCTAATTTACAGGTATTATTGTTCTAGAGAATAGCGATGCTAATCTACAAGTGTTATTGTTCTAGAGAATAGCGATGCTAACGTACAGGTATTATTGTTCTAGAGAATAGCGATGCTAGCCTACAGGTGTTATTGTTCTAGAGAATAGCGATGCTAACCTACAAGTGTTATTGTTCTAGAGAATAGCGATGCTAACTTACAGGTATTATTGTTCTAGAGAATAGCGATGCTAACTTACAGGTGTTATCGTTCTAGAGAATAGCGATGCTAACCTACAAGTGTTATTGTTCTAGAGAATAGCGATGCTAACTTACAGGTACTATTGTTATAGATAATAGCGATGCTAACTTACAGGTGTTATTGTACAAGAGAATAGCGATGCTAACTACAGGTTGTTAATTTTTCTAGAGAATAGCGATGCAAACTTACAGGATTATATGTTCTAGAGAATAGCGATGCTAACTTACAGGAATTATTGTTCTAGAAATAGCGATGCTAACTTACAGTATTATTGTTCTAGAAATAGTGATGCTAATTTACAGGTATTATTGTTCTAGAGATAGCGATGCAAACTTACAGGTATTATTGTTCTAGAGAATAGCGATGCTAACTTACAGGTTTTTGTTCTAGAGAATAGCGATGCTAACTTACAGGTATTATTGTTCTAGAGAATAGCGATGCTAACCTACAGGGATTATTGTTCTAGAGATAGCGATGCTAATTACAGGTATTATTGTTTTAGAGATAGCGATGCTAACTACAGGTTTATTGTTCTAGAGAATAGCGATGCTAACTTACAGGTTTATTGTTCTAGAGAATAGCGATGCTAACTACAGGTATTATGTTCTAGAGAATAGCGATGCTAACTTACAGGTTTATTGTTCTAGAGAATAGCGATGCTAACCTACAGGTTATTGTTCTAGAGAATAGCGATGCTAATCTTACAGGATTGTCTGATAGCGTGCTACTAAGATATATTGTTCTGAATAGGATGCTAACCTACAGGTGTTATTGTTCTAGAGAATAGCGATGCTAACACTACAGGTGTTATTGTCTAGAGAATAGCGATGCTAACTTACAGGTATTATTGTTCTAGAGAATAGCGATGCTAACTCAGGTTATGTCTAGAAAGCGATCTAACTTACAGGTTTATGTTCTAGAAATAGCGATGCTAACTACAGGTATATTGTTCTAGAGAATAGCGATGCTAACCTACAGGTTATGTTCTAGAGAATAGCGATGCTAACTACAGGTGTTTGTTCTAGGAGAATAGCGATGCTAACATACGTTTAATGTTCTAGAAATAGTCGATGCTAACTTCAATGTGATTATGGTTTCTAGAGAATAGCGCTTGCTAACTTACAGTGTTATGTTCTACGATGCAGTGCATTACTTACAGGTACTTTTGTTAGAAATAGCGATGCTAACTTACAGGTATTATTGACAGAGATAGCGATGCTAACTTACAGGTGTTTATTGTTTAAAAAAACTGTATGCTAACTCATACAGGTATTATTGTTCAAGTGAGATTAAGCGATGCTAACTACAGAGTTAATGTTCTAGATAATAGCGATGCATAACTACAGTATTATTGTTCTAGAGAATAGCGATGCTAACTACAGTAATATTGTTCTAGATAATAGCGATGCTAATTACAGTATTATTGTTCTATAGAATATCTGATGCTAACCTTACAGTGTTATGTTCTAGAGATAGCGATGCTAAATTACAGTTATTATGTTCTAGAAATACGATGCTAACCTTACAGGTTAATGTTCTAGAGAATAGCGATGCTAACTACAGGTTTATTTTTCTTAAGAATAGCGAGCTAACTCCACAGGTATTATTGTTCTAAGATAGCGATGCTAACCACAGGTTTAATGTTTAGAGAATGCGATGCTAACTACAGGTTTATGTCTAGAGAATAGCTAAATACTATACAGAAATTAGGTTTCTAGAATAGCGATGCTAACTTACAGGTACTATTGTTCAAGAAAATAAGTGATGCTAACCTACAGGTATATATGTTCTAGATGAATTTGCGATGCTAACCTACAGGTAATTGTTCTAGAGAATAGCGATGGCTACTACAGGTTGTTCAGAGATAGCGATGCTAACTACAGTATTATGTTCTAGAGAATAGCGATGCTAACCTACAGGTTAGTTGTTCTAGAGAATAGCGATGCTAACCTACAGGTAGTATTGTTCTAGAGAATAGCGATGCTAATCTGCAGTGTGTTGTTCTAGAGAGTAGCGATGCTAACCTACAGGTGTTATGTTCTAGAGAATAGCGATGCTAATCTACAGGTGTTGTTCTAGAGAATAGCGATGCTAACCCACAGGTGTTGTTCTAGAGAATAGCGATGCTAATCTACAGGTGTTGTTCTAGAGACGCTCCGGAAGAATGCTGGATTTGTAAACATACCGTTCTTCAACAGTCTGAACCATTTATATCACTCAACTTGTTCAATCCGTGACAAAATAGTGGTTTTCTGATATATCGTCTGCTTGCTCCTTGAACTGTGTTACCGACCTTCTCGTCAGTTGACATGGTCACGTGATAAAGGATACGGGTTTTGTAGCCACAATTGGAAATGTTAAGGGCCATTAAGTAATATGGACCACTGAATATTTGAAGGATACAGGGTTTATGTTGGGGCTTTAATACACACAATCTGTATTTAAAACTCAAATACTACATCATGCGACCAGGCCTGGGAGTTAACGCCCCAGGAGCTCCAATAACTGGTGTAATAAAAAACATACTCTCTTTTGGCGCTATGGAAGGCAATAATGTTAGCAAACATATTTTAATATATAGATTAATGTATCTATTTTTATTTATTTCTGACAAAACCTTACTTGCATATTAATGACACGTGCGTAAAAACATTTCATACTGTGATTTCCAGAACATAAACAACACTTCTAGGTCACAGCGAATCGAAACATCGAAAAGATTTTTTTTTTTTTTGTTAAATATTAGGGCCTCCACTATTTTATAGCCCGGAGCTTCCACAGCTCTAAATATGCCCTGTACGCGATTAGACTAGAAATATAAAATACTCCTCTAGAAATGAGGGTTTCCTCTGCGTCAAGATCCCCCCTGACCACCGGCCAGTCCTGGTTGGCACAGAAAATGATAGTGCTGCCTGCACCATCTGGTATGAATCCCATGCACTAGGGGAGTTCAGGAAGTGTGGTAGTTCCCCGTTGCCTTCCACAGTACATTTCAACGAGTGAGCGTGGTAGGGTCCACCAAAGTTGCCGGGGAAGGTATTTCCACACTCCTATATCGAGCTATTATAGGAACAGGACGGTCTTCAATCTTCCCCCAAAGGACACATTAGTGCGATCGTGTCCCCTTCCTTGACGAATAACCACGTGAAGCCTCTCCCTCTTTTCAATTTGCCCAATCGTAGACTCCCCCACGGATATGCCCCGGTCAATGACCCTACATCCTCTCCACTTCCACAACTCTCTGGATCACTTTGATTTTTTCCTTGCCTCTCCTAGTGAAGGGGAGGAGATATTAATATTAAATAAATATTGTTTTTTAACACCGCGTCTTACTACCCATTCGAGCTGTACGGTTAAAATTGAAATATGTATGGGTCGGTTAAAGAAAGGACTTGACAAGTGTTGACTGTCTATGTTATCTATATCATCTTGAAAATGGATGTCAAAGTCTACACGAGCCATTTATTAGCCCCTTGCGTGCTCTGTGGCCATCACTGAATACTTTCTAAACACTGATTTCCGATGGCAAAAAATAAATAAGCTTTTAAATAATGTTAAATTGAGCAGATATTTACCTGCTCCCCCTATAATTTAAAAACATTGTTATTGTTTGTTCCTACATGTTGTGTTACTGAGGTTGTATTGATTTGTCTACCAGTCCTCTTTAATGACCTCCTACATGTTGTGATACTGAGGTTGTATTGATCTGTTTACAAGTCCTTTCTAATGACCACCTACATGTTGTGTTTACTGAGGTTGTATTGATTTGTCTACCAGTCCTCTTTAATGACCTCCTACATGTTGTGATACTGAGGTTGTATTGATCTGTTTACAAGTCCTTTCTAATGACCACCTACTTGTTGTGATACTGAGGTTGTATTGATCTGTCTACCAGTCCTCTTTAATGACCTCCTACATGTTGTGATACTGAGGTTGTATTGATCTGTCTACCAGTCCTCTTTAATGACCTCCTACTTGTTGTGATACTGAGGTTGTATTGATCTTTCTACCAGTCCTCTTTAATGACCTCCTACATGTTGTGATACTGAGGTTGTATTGATCTGTATACCAATCCTCTCTAATGACCACCTACTTGTTGTGATACTGAGGTTGTATTGATCTGTTTACAAGTCCTCTCTAATGACCACCTACTTGTTGTGATATTGAGGTTGTATTGATCTGTCTACCAGTCCTCTTTAATGACCTCCTACATGTTGTGATACTGAGGTTGTATTGATCTGTTTACAAGTCCTCTCTAATGACTACCTACTTGTTGTGATACTGAGGTTGTATTGATTTGTCTACCAGTTCTCTTTAATGACCTCCTACATGTTGTGATACTGAAGTTGTATTGATCTGTTTACAAGTCCTTTCTAATGACCACCTACTTGTTGTGATACTGAGGTTGTATTGATCTGTCTACCAGTCCTCTTTAATGACCTCCTACATGTTGTGATACTGAGGTTGTATTGATCTGTTTACAAGTCCTTTCTAATGACCACCTACTTGTTGTGATACTGAGGTTGTATTGATCTGTCTACCAGTCCTCTTTAATGACCTCCTACATGTTGTGATACTGAGGTTGTATTGATCTGTCTACCAGTCCTCTTTAATGACCTCCTACATGTTGTGATACTGAGGTTGTATTGATCTGTTTACAAGTCCTTTCTAATGACCACCTACTTGTTGTGATACTGAGGTTGTATTGATCTGTCTACCAGTCCTCTTTAATGACCTCCTAAATGTTGTGATACTGAGGTTGTATTGATCTGTCTACCAGTCCTCTCTAATGACCACCTACTTGTTGTGATACTGAGGTTGTATTGATCTATCTACCAGTCCTCTCTAATGACCTCCTAAATGTTGTGATATTGAGGTTGTATTGATCTGTCTACCAGTCCTCTCTAATGACCACCTACTTGTTGTGATACTGAGGTTGTATTGATCTATCTACAAGTTGTCTCTAATGACCTCCTAAATGTTGTGATACTGAGTTGTATTGATCTATCTACAGTGTCTCTAATGACCTCCTAATGTTGTGATACTGAGGTTGTATTGATCTGTCTACAGTCCTCTCTAATGACCCCTACTGTTGTGATACTGAGGTTGTATTGATCTTCTACAGTTGTCTCTAATGACCTCCTAAATGTTGTGATACTGAGGTTGTATTGATCTATCTACAGTTGTCTCTAATGACCTCCTAAATGTTGTGATACTGAGGTTGTATTGATCTATCTACAAGTTGTCTCTAATGACCTCCTACTTGTTGTGATACTGAGGTTGTATTGATCTGTCTACCAGTCCTCTCTAATGACCACCTACTTGTTGTGATACTGAGGTTGTATTGATCTATTCTACAGTTGTCTCTAATGACCTCCTAAATGTTGTGATACTGAGTTGATTGATCTATCTACAAGTTGTCTCTAATACCTCCTAAATGTTGTGATACTGAGGTTGTATTGATCTATCTACAGTTGTCTCTAATGACCTCCTAAATGTTGTGATACTGAGGTTGTATTGATTGTCTACCAGTCCTCTCTAATGACCTCCTAAATGTTGTGATACTGAGGTTGTATTGATCTACTACAATCTCTCTAATGACCTCCTACTTTTGTGATACTGAGGTTGTATTGATCTATCTACAAGTTGTCTCTAATGACCTCCTAAATGTTGTGATACTGAGGTTGTATTGATCTTCTACAGTCCTCTTAATGACCTCCTAAATGTTGTGATACTGAGGTTGTATTGATCTATCTACAGTTGTCTCTAATGACCTCCTACTTGTTGTGATACTGAGGTTGTATTGATCTGTCTACCAGTCCTCTCTAATGACCACCTACTCTTTGTGATACTGAGGTTGTATTGATCTATCTACAAGTTGTCTCTAATGACCTCCTAAATGTTGTGATACTGAGGTTGTATTGATCTATCTACAAGTTGTCTCTAATGACCTCCTAAATGTTGTGATACTGAGGTTGTATTGATCTGTCTACCAGTCCTCTCTAATGACCCCTAAATGTTGTGATACTGAGGTTGTATTGATCTGTCTACCAGTCCTCTCTAATGACCACCTACTTGTTGTGATACTGAGGTTGTATTGATCTGTCTACCAGTCCTCTCTAATGACCACCTACTTTTGTGATACTGAGGTTGTATTGATCTATCTACAAGTTGTCCTATAAACCTCCTAAATGTTGTGATACTGAGGTTGTATTGATCTATCTACAAGTTGTCTCTAATGACCTCCTAAATGTTGTGATACTGAGGTTGTATTGATCTGTCTACCAGTCCTCTCTAATGACCTCCTAAATGTTGTGATACTGAGGTTGTATTGATCTGTCTACAGTCCTCTCTAATGACCACCTACTTTTGTGATACTGAGGTTGTATTGATCTATCTACAAGTTTCTCTAATGACCTCCTAAATGTTGTGATACTGAGGTTGTATTGATCTATCTACAAGTTGTCTCTAATGACCTCCTAAATGTTGTGATACTGAGGTTGTATTGATCTGTCTACCAGTCTCTCTAATGACCACCTACTTGTTGTGATACTGGTTGATTGATCTTCTACAGTTCTCTAATGACCTCCTAAATGTTGTGATATTGAGGTTGTATTGATCTTCTACCAGTCCTCTTAATGACCACCTACTTGTTGTGATACTGAGGTTG
The DNA here is from genome assembly GCA_039000515.1 of Timema cristinae. NCBI lineage: Eukaryota > Metazoa > Arthropoda > Insecta > Phasmatodea > Timematidae > Timema > Timema cristinae. Next base: position 7,435,722 of record JBCFYV010003508.1, on the reverse strand, counting down.
TATTGATCTATCTACAAGTTGTCTCTAATGACCTCCTAAATGTTGTGATACTGAGGTTGTATTGATCTATCTACAAGTTGTCTCTAATGACCTCCTAAATGTTGTGATTACTGAGGTTGTATTGATCTTCTACCAGTCCTCTCTAATGACCCCTACTGTTGTGATACTGAGGTTGTATTGATCTTCTCAAGTCCTCCTCTCTAATGACCTCCTAAATGTTGTGATACTGAGGTTGTATTGATCTGTCTACCAGTCCTCTCTAATGACCTCCTAAATGTTGTGATACTGAGGTTGTATTGATCTATCTACAAGTGTCCTCTAATGACCACCTATTGTTGTGATACTGAGGTTGTATTGATCTATCTACAAGTTCTCTAATGACCTCCTAAATGTTGTGATACTGAGGTTGTATTGATCTGTCTACCAGTCCTCTCTAATGACCTCCTAAATGTTGTGATACTGAGGTTGTATTGATCTGTCTACCAGTCCTCTTAATGACCTCCTAATGTTGTGATACTGAGGTTGTATTGATCTATCTACCAGTTGCTCTCTAATGACCACCTACTTGTTGTGATACTGAGGTTGTATTGATCTATCTACAAGTGTCTCTAATGACCTCCTAAATGTTGTGATACTGAGGTTGTATTGATCTGTCTACCAGTCCTCTCTAATGACCTCCTACATGTTGTGATACTGAGGTTGTATTGATCTGTCTACCAGTCCTCTCTAATGACCTCCTAAATGTTGTGATACTGAGGTTGTATTGATCTGTCTACCAGTCCTCTCTAATGACCACCTACTTGTTGTGATACTGAGGTTGTATTGATCTATCTACAAGTGGTCTCTAATGACCTCCTAAATGTTGTGATACTGAGGTTGTATTGATCTGTCTACCAGTCCTCTCTAATGACCTCCTAAATGTTGTGATACTGAGGTTGTATTGATCTGTCTACCAGTCCTCTCTAATGACCTCCTAAATGTTGTGATACTGAGGTTGTATTGATCTATCTACAAGTTGTCTCTAATGACCACCTACTTGTTGTGATACTGAGGTTGTATTGATCTATCTACAAGTTGTCTCTAATGACCACCTACTTGTTGTGATACTGAGGTTGTATTGATCTGTCTACCAGTCCTCTCTAATGACCTCCTACTTGTTGTGATATTGAGGTTGTATTGATCTGCCTATCATTCCACTCATTTCAATTGTGATTCATCACCGTCTATCACTGTGTTCTTTTACGTCATCTTTCCATTTTGACCCAGGTGTACTTCCTCTTAACAAACACGCTATGGAAAGCCGTTAGTGGCCATTGATTTAATGTAACATATATATTTTACGCCCTTTGCAAATAGTGATAACACAAGCAGTATTGTTGTAATTACTTTAGCTCCTATCCCTTTTGCAAAAATGTAGAACTTGACTTAGTTAAGTTCCTAGACAAACACACTCAATAGGATGATTTTAGAGCACTTTAGTAACTCAGCGTGCTTTTACCATACACCCTCTAGAAGAGAAAATTTAAGAAAAATAAATACATCTAAATCCTTTTACTACAATCGAGTACACGAGAAAAAGAAATCGTTGTTGATCATAAAAAAAAGTTTATCCAAGTAAATCAAACATGCCTGAAATAGTTTTTTATGGTATTATTTCAGCTCAGTTCCACGCACCTTGAAATGAGTCTGTCCATAAGATGACCCTTATCGGCAGCACCCTCAGCTACTTTGATGAGTCTGTCTTGCTCTTTGAACACCTCCGTCTTAACTTCCTTCACCAGATCTCTTGGCAAATTCTCCAGTTCCAGCATCAGTTGATCATACCTAAAGTGGCACAGCTATATTCCCCATGTTACTGTTTGAACACCTCCATTATAGCTTCCCTCCCTCATCAGATCTCCTGCAAAATCTCCAGTTTAACTAGTGACAACATAGCGTGGGTTTTGTTGGTGCCGTCCCCTGCCTTCTGTTACTATTTATACAATCCTATCCATACAATACTATGTATACAACTCTACAAACCTTCACCAGTCCATTTCCATATCTAGACTCTTTAGCTCTTCAATCAAATGTGGGTTTTACTATTGGGCTTACCATCAATATCATTGATATTTTTAGTACCTGTTTCCTTCATAAGATTAGTGATTGGCTAGGTGTGAGATGCCTATAATTTACGAATAGTTTGAATTACAATGTAAGAAGAATTTGGTTTTGTAGAGTATGGATGAATTACTTTCTAATAAACACTCAAAATATGAGGTCCATAAACTTGGCCCCGCCCATGAAAGCACAACGACCGGACCTAGTGCAATCGTTAGTGCTACGTTAGTGCTGGTCATTGAACATAAAAATTTCGTTAGTGCTTCATTTTTGTGGAAGCTATATGCCAAAATCATTGGGCGGGACCAAGTTGACGTCAACCTGGCCCCGCCCACCTTCTTATAGTGCAGCACTAACGACAAAACCCAAGGAAATCGTTAGTGCTACGTTAGTGCTGATCATTGAACATAAAAATTTCGTTATTGCTACATTCTTGTGGAATCTATAAGGCAAAACCGTCTGGTGGGGCTAAATTGACTTCAACCTGGCCCCGCCCAGCATCTTACGATCAAGCACTAATGACAAAACCTAATGAAATCGTTAGTTCTACGTTAGTGTGGCATTGATGATGAAACGTCTGAAAATAATTTATCTAATGGAAAAATAACACGACATTTCCAAACGGGCAGTCAAATTTTGATTGAGATCCCAGATTTATTAACCGAAGGCAGTATTTGTCTTCGGGGCTCAGAGCCAACCCTTTCATTGATTCCATTTTCATTAGAACTAATGCAAAAAATATTATACTTACGAGCAGTGATTCTGCGACATTTGATTTTATATACCATATAAAGAAAAAACTCAAGTTTATTTATACGTTGCTTCACATACAATTATTATTTCAAGTAGAAACAAACAGTGCTGAATGACATTTTATGTAGAGAAATTTAATATATTATGTAAATATGTAAAAATAAGTTTAAGCAAAGACTATATATGATTAATGATTATTCTGTTTGTGTCTTAAATCAAATTTATAACACTGAACATTAAATAATCCTGAATATATCTATTTGTACTTTTTTTTAAACATAACTAGCTCATCAACAAGAAGAGCTCGTGATTTTGTGATAGTATTATAAGTCAATTGTATTGTTTTGATTAAATCGTAAAGTTTTTATTTTACAACATTATAAACTTAATTGGTACAGTCCTTGTTAAAAAAGTGGCCAAATCTTATGTATAGTCCCACAATCATCCAGCAATCTTTGTGACTGATAATTAACTGTTTAATTTAAAAACAATAAACATATTTTCAGTAGTGATTAATGATTTAATTAGTTTGAAATTAATATTGTTTTTTATTGTGTTTTATTTTTGTTAGGACCTACATCAAGGAATTCGAAACCTACACTGATGGATTTCACACATATTTATATTATTTTTTTGGGCAAAAAAAAGTATATTATTGTGATATGTATATATACATGTAAAACTCATCGCCAGCTCACGCACAGTGTACAAAGGCATGTGTATTCATACCAGATTAAAGGCAAGAAAGCAAAATTTAATGTTTATATATTTGTTTCAGACTTGAGGAAAATAACTTTTAATAAACAAATTATAAATTTCTGAATATTTAATAGTCTTGAATGGTGTGAATGATTTATTTTTAAGTCTATCGGTTAATTTAGTGGTACAACAGGATTAAAGCATGTCATATAATTAAATGTATATGCTCAATATAAGAAACTAATGACTAATGTATTCTTAAATTGCAAAGGGTCATTTCTACAGTAATACAATGCCCATGTTTAATTAATTATTATTATAAAATATATATTTTTTAAATAATGTACAGTATTTCAGTAACAATTTATGTAATTTGTTCTTCTTTGTTATTGTAATATAATATTTGTGATGAGAAACTTCAATGCGATGTAATTAAAAAATATGACATATGTATAATATGAAAACTAATGTAGAATTAATAAACATTATAGGTCTGTTGTTCCATCTAAACGTTGTGTTTCCTTTTTATGTTTGCATACAAAATCATTACGATTCATTTAAATTAATTAGAGGGCTAGAGACCTATTTGTGCTTATGCGCCCTTAAACACTAATTCTAATAATAATTTAAATAAATAGGAATAAGGAGGACCACTTAAAGGGCATGTTTATGCATTTTCATGGTGTATGGAGGAAAGAAACATAGCTATAAACTTTGGTTACAAAATAATTTTGACTTCTTCCTTACTGCAACCAAGTGAAGTGTGAGTATAACAACTTAGACGACGTACCCACTGGCGTGAACTCCACTGGATTTTAAACGCGTGTTACTGCATAATAAGCTATTGGTGAGTGAATCATGCAAATATTTTATTTATAATTCAAAATTTACTCTTATTTGTGATTTTTATTTTTGCTCATGGTGAAGCTTATTTGTCCAAAACTTATTTCTAATGAGTAACACAAATGGAAAACTAAAGTTTATATTAGTTTAAATAGTTAATTATACTACTAAATTTTAAAAGGTTTGTCAACTTGATATAAATTTGGCTCCAAACCAAACTATGCGCTTTATGTTTAATTGCTAACAATAATTTAGCACTCACAGTTCTATTTCGTTTTGTTGTTGGTTCTGTATCATTATGGTGGCCAAATCTAAGTTGTTGACAACTATTTATGTGATATAACTAAACAAACTAAATATTTAATAAGCGGTGATCAACTGACGTGTCACCCTCTTCTGTGGCCACATGGTAAAAGCCATCACTCTCGCAGTAGACTGGCTGCCGATGACAGGTAGATCGGAGTAGATCTCAGTCGGATGCACCAAGATCAGTTTTTCCTAAATGATTTTCCAATCTCACTTCACGCAAATGTGGGTGCACTTCCTCCAAACTAAACATTCTTCACCTCTATCACATTAGCGTAATTAGTAGATATGCGTATAGATTGAGCCCGTAGTAAGACGTGGTGCTATAAAAAACGGACGTGTTGATGGTGCGAACCTAAAGCATTCTTATGGACTGTAACTTAACAATAAATACAGCACTAACGATTTTTCTGTTTAAATGAGCTTCACTAAATAATTTTTTTGTTGCCTGAGCAACACTAACGTAGCACTAACGATTTCATTAGGTTTTGTCATTAGTGCTTGACCGTAAGATGCTGGGCGGGGCCAGGTTGAAGTCAATTTAGCCCCACCAGACGGTTTTGCCTTATAGCTTCCACAAGAATGTAGCAATAACGAAATTTTTGTGTTCATTGACCAGCACTAACGTAGCACTAACGACTGTCTTGGGTTTTGTCGTTAATGCCGCAACATAAGAAGGTGGGCGGGGCCAGGTTGACGTCAACTTGGCCCCACCCAAAGATTTTGGCATATAGCTTCCACAAAAATGAAGCACTAACGAAATTTTTATGTTCGATGACCAGCACTAACGTAGCATTAACGATTGCACTAGGTTTAGTCGTTAGTGCTTTCATGGGCGGGGCCAAGTTTATGCACCTCAAAATATGGTGAAGTCAAGGAATATGATACTCAAGCATTACTAATTCCCCTGTTCCCCTTAAATTCTACTCAACGGCATGGGTAATCTAACTGATTTCCCTTGACTAAGTCAGAAGCTTGTACAAGGGGATTACAATGTAAACCGCAGTCCAAATAAAAGTGTATTTAAAGAATATTAGCTATAAAAGACAATAATTGCAGCATCACAATCAAGCATATGTGAGGTATGCTCGCCTTCGTTGGCTTATGTGGATCTCCCCCACAAATGTACAGCGACGGCACTCCCTAGCCCTCCTCTTCCTTCGGTTTGTCATTCCTTACAACCTTATTCCTACTTGTGATATCCCTTCCTTCATTCAAGCCATACCCTTACTCCATCTAAACCATGACAAACCCAATTCCTCCCTACTAGGTCATTTATTCAATCAGACTATACGCTTCTTTTCTATCTTCCTTGCTTACTTCTTTCAACATCCAGACCATTCTCTTTCTTCAAAGTTACAGCACTCTTCCTTTTCTCCGTCCACCTCATATCCCTTTCTCCAGCTAGATTATTCTTTCCCTTAATCATTCTTTTTCCCTCATACCATTGCTTTATGAGCTAGAAGTATACTTTTTAGATTAATAATAAAATTGGTTAGGAATTAGGATTAGTGTGAAATAAAAATGTATATCCTTTTAAGGACTATATATTGAGTCTGATTAAAAAAGATTCATATATAAATGAAATAGCCCTAATTAAAATTATTTCCGTCATCAAGGCGACATCCCAATCGTTTATCTTGCTGGAACTCGAGGATTAGAGCTTTGGCTAGTCCGATTATGATAGTGATTGGTCCGGGCTTGACAGGGACAACTTGACAGTCATAAGGATCAGGGCTCGCACCAGGTAATTCAAGTGATTCTTCCTCTTCGGAAATTGCTGGTTTGCGTAAGCTCTTCATCTGGACAGCCATCTTTCAATCAGTACACTATGCAGTTGTAGTCGCAGCACTCCATATGATAGTTTCCCACGTCCTGGGGTTATGACATCATAGCCAGGGGATGGATGAATACATTACATTTAATGCAGTAAGACTTTTTGGACAGACAGTTTGAGTTACACTAAAACAGAGACTGAATTTAAATGTTTGCAACAACATATTCGGTTCAGAATCCTACCTTACAACCATGTTGAGCCGCGAAATAATCAGGTCTTGTAGAGATAATCTTGATGCGCACTTTTCTATCCATACTAGTAATGCGCCGAGAGGATCTCCCCAATAAAATTGAATGTGTACTTTAGTTACATTGTCATGAATAAATAAAATATAAATGTAAATAAGTTCGAACTAATTAACAAATGAATATCATCGCAATATCGTTTCAGACGCTTTATCAACGATAAATTAGGTGCTTGGCTTGCCCTGTTGCACACGAGAAAGACAAGAATTAAAAACTAGAGAGAGAAATGATCATGGAGATGTGACCTTTAGAGATTATTTTCCAAGACTACAGAGCAGGAGAGATAGCGTGGCTTACATATCTGTGAGTTGCTGGACGAATTATTATCAACAGCATAATGGCGTTAAAACAAAAGAATAACTTGGGGGTTGAGGTGTAGTACTCCAATAAAGGGTGGCAATCTCTCCGAAATATGCAACCAGAATATATAGAATAGGGGAAATGGAGGGAGGGAAATAACCAGTTAGCGGTACCTATCTACTGTACAAGCAGTGTAGTCTTGTGTAGGTTCGGCAAATAATAAGATTTTGAAAATTGAAAAATGACAGCTGGACATGGAAATTGATATCTCGAATACGATATCTAAATGCAAGTAAATCCTCACTAAAATTTATATAATAGCTTCGGCTATTTGATTCTTAAATAATAAGAAGTTCAACACGCATACTTAGATGTAACAAGCGTTTCGATGTTGATGATTCTCCTCGATCTTGCATCATAATATCCTTGAGGGTTTAGATTTAGATTCCTTTCCATCCCACCGACATACTTATGCTTGTAGAATTTATGACTAAATTTTAATATGAATAACATGTCGATTCATAAAATAGGTATATGTGAGTATCATTCATACAAAAAAAAGTTATCAAATCCTCATCGGCAATGACCCTTTTCAATTTCATTCTCCTTACTCAAGACTATACAATCGTAGATGTTTTCCCAATAGAACGAATGCATCTCCTTAAACATGTTCAAAGTTGGTATAGTCCACCCTAAAAAAGGTGAGAAGGTTAGCACTCTTTCTCAACATCTACGTAGCGACGGGAGAGTATATCTGACACAGATAGAAACCGTATGTATTTCTATGTCTACCCGTACTGAAATAATGCTGGATGTTAAACTGTTTATCACAGGCAAAATCGTCATAGATTAATACATAGTCGGGTTTGACTCGAATAGTGGGGTAATACCTTCGTTGCCAGAGTAAATGGAAATAATCTCTCCCTTTAACGATAGAAAGGACTTGAGATGAACGTTGATACTTGGGCTGGTACAATGATTTAGTGTAAACGAAAACATCATTGGATCGATGCATTAGGATATGTTGCAGGAGGTGCAGCAGGAATAATGAAAGCTGTCAATAGTGTCAAGGTGAATAATGAACAATTGCATGAGTCTCAAAGACATAATCGGACACTTGAAGCTGCTATCGGTATGGGTAAAGAGATGTATCTACGCCCATACCCAAAATACTGATTGAGATACCACCTAGACGTACTCTTACCAAATTGGATCTCTTCAAGTATCATCAATCAATAAAGATTCCATTCCTTAGTGGTGTATTCTATATAGAAGTTTTATCTATTGGTCAGCCATGAAAGATAGAAATTGCCATCAACAAACCTGATAGTGATTAAGTTAAGATTACGCATTGGGTGTCGTATAATAAACCTCAGAGTGCATGCAAACTACTTTGTTAGTTTCGGTGAATATAGACTACCGCTTGAACTTGTAAGATATATTGTAGGAATACCTATCATCAATAATCATACACGATATAAAGAGTACGGTACCGTATTCTCCGGTCATTTGTGTAGAACCTTCCTGAACATAAATACTCGTGCTGATGATCGATCTTAGTAAGCATTTCTATGATTCTTACATTGACAAGTCAGAGTTCGAATCGGACAGAAAATTATTAGTCGCATATCATACTGGGTGAAGATAACCGTTGAGAGGTATGGTTTATTGAACTGATCAATCTTTCAACGTTCAATTCCATAGAGTATAGATGAACCTAATAATAAATTATATGGCAAGGGTAAAGAGTATACCATTCCACCAGGCACTTACGAGCTGGAAGCCTTAGATCGATATTTACGAAGTTAAGTTGGGAGTGATGGGGTACTCTCCATCATCGGTGACCCTAGCACTCTAAAAAGTTACATCACTTTCAATAAGGTGATCGACATTACTCGACCTGGAACGTTCGCTTCCTTGCTAGGCCTCAGTTCAGCCGTTCTTATTGCAGGGTTAGTACACATCTCCACAAATACTGTAAATATCCCACACCTAATGTTATCAGTGTCAGATCCAGTCTCGCTTGCAAAGCAATGATGATCCAAGTCATAACCTCCACGAGTTCAGCATGACCATCCCTCTATGCCATAATATAGTGGAAACTCCAACTAATATAATCTACCTTTCAGTCCCCAAATGAACGACAGAGCTTATCTCAATACGACTAGTTGATGAACGAGGGTGTGAAACTGCGCACACTAAACTGCAAGTAACTTTTGAAGAGTTGTTTGCACTAAACTCCCTGAATTTCTTAAAAAAAAAACTCTCTCACGCAAAGAAGACTGGATTTGACCCTTAAAGGGAAGATTGTTTTTAGTTGAGAGATTTCTTATGTGGGAAGTATAAGCCTGTTTGAGTAGAACAAAATCGAGTCCTACTGACTTAGGGTAAAGTCGGTATTGTGTAGATCCGTCACCTAGTTCATGTGAAAGATTAATCAGTTCATTTATTTGTCCATCTATGTCAATCAGTCCTGTTATTAACAGTCTCCATGTTAAAATAATGCCTGGTATATGATCTACGTGGGCCCTAAACACCTTACCAGAATCAGTGTTATATAGTGTCTTAAGAATCTAAGTAAAAACTGTAGGAGTGCAGGGATGGTGAAACTTTCTCAAGCCACGTGACATTTTAGGAGTAGCTAAATTCAGAACTAGTCTAGTGTGTCACATCTTATTTACGTATTTTGATGAGTATTTAAAAATTATAGCTTGTTGAATATAATTCAATGTAATGATTAACTCAAATTGTAGACATTTTAATGATACGTAGATTTCAAAGAAGTAAAATTTATTACATTGTCAAAGTGGGTGTTTCAGACAATATTAATTTCAATAGCTTAAAGTAAAAACATTGATAGTAGCGTCTTCAATGAAAAAAACCAATAAACATACAAAGCCCATATTTATAATCGAAAACTTACATAATCTTTTTCAAAAAAGTTCGATTTTGTATGTTATATTTTAATAGCCAAGATACTACGACCGCTTCAAATCTTGTTGTCTTCAAAAGTCCAAAAGATGCACTAACATACGAGACATGACTATTTATAATCATTGACTTCACAAAGCTCACTGTGACATGTCATTGAATGACACGGCTGTCGAAATATTGTCTTTAAAAAATTTTACGACTGTGGAAAAAGTTGTATTTAATGTATATTTGTTTAGTGTCAGTGTGCTACCCAAATCGTGTGGCACGCGTACCATGGATTTCAATCCTTTCATTGTGTATAAATCTTATTTCCGTTCATCTGCCCAGTCTCTGCTAAAGGAGGGACTTTAAACGTCAGTCGGGTTCATTTTGCTGCAGGTTTAGTCATGGTTGTACTGTTCTCTATCCCTGACACTACTCAGTCTGGTAGATGTCTCTAACGCGGTTCATTTTTATTTATAAACTTGAACGCATCCTCCAAAGAGCCTTCAGATGCTCCTAGGATCAAGAACGTAGCAATTAGTTTTACCTATGGAGCATAGACATATGAATAGCAGCATAATGAATACATAAACAGTGTATTGACCTTCAAGTGAAATTAGCGCTGTGCGGGTGACTGGATAAATACCCTTGTAGACCAAGACAAGATCTTCCTTATTAGTTATTGATATCAACCAGTTGAGCATTGGCATGCCGTTTGAATAAATTCAGAGGGAGCACACTCCACTCCACCAGATATGGCCAGAAGTGTGTTTTATAGCCGTCAAGCGGGTCAGTTCTCCCCTAGATAACTTAGCAGCTGAACATAATAACTGATAAATGTTTTAAAGCTGACTGATGTATCTTGATGTTGATGATGTAAGATAATGATTTTATCTTCAAAGGTTTGCTGGCTATACAGTGTATTCCATTAGAGGGGAAACATTTCGCTCCATCCAATAAAGGAAAGGTATAGTCCGAATGGAGAAAGGATCCTGATCTGACTGGACTAAAAGAAGAGTGTTGGATGAAGGAAGAAAGAAGCAAGGAGGAAAGAGGTAGAAAGCGTATTGTATGGTTGTAGAAATGATGTAGCAAGGAGTAAGAAGGTTGTGGGCTATGGTCTGTGTGGAGGAAGAAAGAACGTTTAAAAGATAAAGAAAGGAAGGAAAAACTGGGGGAGGTAGATGGAGTGACGTCGGAATGATAAGGGTATGGTCTGGATGGAGGTAGGAATAAGGTTGGAGTGAGGAAGCAAGGATGGATTAACTGAGGGAAGAGGAGGGAGGAACATCGTTGAAAGGATGGAAAGAGAGAACCGCCTCAGACAACGAGTCACGAGCATATTTAACACATACTTGATTGTGATATGAACAATTAAAGTCACTGTGTAACAGAAACTGGCTAATATAAATACTTAAGAGGTCATGTTTCTTCATGTGTCCCTACTAAAATTGTGTGTAAATGCCTGTAATTTTCCATACGTAGCATATGACCAACCCTACCCCAGCCATCGCGCTTCCATTATTCTTAATATATTTGAGGGTGCGTACAAACCATAAAGTTATTCATTGTGTAACTTTCTCAATACTCCTTTTTGATTATCCCTCATAGGCCTAAATATCTCTCTAAGCATTTTGTTCTCAAAACTCTCACTCTATTATCTTGGTACAGAGGGAGAGATCACGCATCACATACCGAGCATTGGGTAGAGTTTTATAGCTGTGTAACTTATCAGCTTAATACTTCGAGAAAGAAGACAAGAAGGAATATATACACAGAGTCAGAAACCATAATAGCTATCTGTAGCGTAATTAACGATAAATGACAAACTAAAAACCTCTGGAGGACCAGTGTTACGAACACGGACAAAATGGATTGTATGGTGGAATGGGAATGGGTAGAGGCAACTCACTTTGTTATCCCTTTTACTGCGGCTCCGCGTGGAGTGGTTTTGTCTCGTCGATGTCCAGTTTCCGGGCGACAGTGGTTGTCAGGCGTCGGTCTCGTGGGTCCAGTGGATGGGGGTAAGGAAGGGAGATGGGGGAGAAAACATAGGCGGGTTCTGGGGTGGTCAGCGTGTGTAAATGGTAGCCCTCAGGACTAAAAGGGGAAATTGGAGTAGGTGGGGGTCGGATGGTCGGTGTGGGGGAAAGTCGAGGGGAGGGATTATCTACTCTCGGAGATCCTGGAGCGGAGGTCTGGTGGCTGCAGTAGTAGATGGGTCCATGGGTGGAGTACTGTTTGATGGTTGCTGTCTTCTTTAGTCTCTTATGTCGGTGGGCCTTGCCGGCGCGGTGGGTGTATCCCATCCCGTGGGGTCACCGTCGGAAAGGATGAACAGGTTGGAAGGTGGGAGGACAGAGTCCCGGCAACACGGAGTCGCGGTGGGAGGCAAAAGGACGTCCCGGCAACACGGAGTCGCGGTGGGAGGCAAGGAACGTCCCGGCAACACGAAGTCGCGGTGGGAGGTGCAGGAACAGTCCCGGCAACACGAAGTCGCGGTGGGAGGTAAGGGGTAGTCGGGAAGGGTAGGTGACGATGATAAAAAAATGCTCTTTTCAAACGAAACAAGATGGTTTATAATGCTCTTTCACAAAGGTGGTTCTCCAAGGTTGGGTCACCACTGAACTCGAATCCAGATTTCACCGGGTTATATACCCTCCGCTGCTGCCTGGCCTGGTCCAATCAGAGAAGAGGGAGCTTCCCATTGGTTCGGGAAAACGAAAGTGCTATTGGCCGCCAAGCGAGCCAATAGGAAGAAGGGAGTTGATTATAGAGGTAAGAGCGTCACGGACGGCTCAGACAACATGGACTGTGGGCCGGACCGGCAGTAGGGAGGGAGGGTGAAGCGGCCGGTGCAAGTGCGAAGGAAAGAAGGCTGCCTGAACAGAGAGGCAAATCAACTTTAACTTTACTTGTCTGATTGGTCGTGTCTTGGATCAGTCCTCATCACTCCCTGGCACACAGAAAATATAAGAGTCTGGTAACGCTTCCAGGTGAAAGTTCACGAAAACTTAATTCACTGCATACTCTAACGCGTCTCAACACACGACTGACTAAAACGGCAGTGCTAAAAAACTGCGCTAGCGACGCTTGGTGGGAAATCTACTATAGTTACACAATAAAGGCCTCGAGTGCTCCAGATAGGCCCTTGTTGCCTCCACGAGTGAGGAAAGGTTAAATAAAGGTGGGAAGGATAAGGAAAAATAGGAAGCAGTCTTAACCTCAACGATATTAAAATATATCAACACTATCATTAACCTGTTGGAAAGTCCTGATTCTGTACCAGATAAACGAGTATTGAGAAGGTACCTACCTTACTTCAATCGCTTTCATCATCTCGTGCAGCCTCAAATTGCCCTCGTTCTTGGAGATGACAGCCTCATATGTGTCCTCGACATACACGTGCAGAGTAAGTACATGATCAGAGACCACGAGGTCCCGGAACATCCCTGCCATCAGGTCTCTGCTGTACTTCTCCATCTCTTCAGCTCGGTTCTCTTCCCAGGTGATCGCTCTCTTCAGACCAGCAATCTTCTCGTGGATAGACTTCACCTACACACGCGTGGTTCATCACAAATGGTTTAAGGTGTTTTTTCCTACCACTCAGGTTAAGGCGTTAACAAGCGTTGACTTGATAGTATGAACTAAACTCTAAACACAGCTGGGGTGCGCTAAAATCTTAGATTAGTCAAAAGCGCATAAGCCCATCTATATCAGGGATTTGAGCTTATCTCAGGCATATTCTAAAATCCATTATTTTTAGAATGAGGTTTGTTCTCTTTCTAAAGAATCAATAACATACTATTTCACTCGGTTCTTGCTGGTGAATTGAATCGCTCGTGAGTTTGGGGAGTTGAAGGTGGTTTACATTTTTTTAACTAAGAAAAGCTAGTTTACTTGCTAGCATATTAACTGATCAAGTTTAAATTTCTAATCCTATATTATAATTTATATGTTCTCATGTAAACAATAGCAATATATAGTTGAAGTAGGTGATGTAATTGCATAGAAAAAAAGATTAGAAATAGTTCGGAATTTGATCCCTTTCTTTATGTTCCAAACCATCTTGAATAAAATTTCTAAGAATTATATTTTAGGTGATGTTATTTGCTTGCTAAATTACACACTATGAACTTACTAGCTGCACGTATATTCGCTGACGAGTAACGATAAAGGTAGAACAAGCCTAGCTTCACTAACTAGCTACTAGGCTAGTAAAACACTAGCCAATTTAGAATCACTGAGCGTGAATTCACTGGCAAGTCGCCAATAAAATCACTTAGTATAATTGAGGCTTAAGGGTGTTTAGTTAACAGTCTGGATTATTATTGAAGGGTGGATCTTTAAATGGTGTAACTTAAGGGAAACCAATGAATTTTTATCTATCAAAATGACAGGAGTGAGCTAATTAAAACATTCAATGAGGGGACATTAGCTCCTCGGACAGAGCCGAGAGTGAACTACGAATCACTACTACCAAGCCTGATTCCACACTAAGTGAAGACTAGGTTTTGGACTCTAACTAGATCCGAACCAAAGTCTCTCAGATTTGTTTTGTCAAGCTCTTGGACACATCATCTTAACGTTCGTAAATACAATTATTAAAGATTAATTTTTAACTAAATAAACATCTTACCATAAAAATCTTTAAAATTAGATCTATAAACACCTACCTCATTCTCAAATTTCTTTTCTGTTTGTTCTCTCTCCTTTCTTAGGTCCTCCAAGGGCCCAAACAAAGATTCAAGATGAAGCAAAGAGTTGAGATTTTGGTGTTCCATATCTTCAAACACTTTGTTCAGCTCTTCAGGATCAGTGAAATACAAATGTGGTTCTTCATGTTTGTCAATGTCTTGTTCGAACATGTTGATCAAGGAATTCAACGAAGCCACCGATTCGGAGGAGTCCAAACGGTATCTTCCAAACAAAGACACATCACTTCTTTCGTTGGATAGTTTGTTACCTTCCATATGAATATAATCATGTGCCACCCTCCAAGTCAAAGGACTAACTCTGTATAGAAACTTCTGGTACATTTTACAGTTTCTCCAGTTCTCTTCCAAAATATAAACACGTGATCTTATTAAACCAAGGTGACGCAAGAGATGTTTATACTCTTGATCCTTTTCACTTAAAGACTTTGAGCACTCCTCAGATTTCTTCAGAATCGACATGGACTCGCCATGATCTTTAGATAAAAATTCTTCGAAACTGTCGACGTATATTTTGTGCTGTTCGTTGATACCGTCTATTCTCCTCTGCTCCTCTATGAATTGCTCGTCAAGTAAAAGCATCTCGTCTTGTTGATAGCCCGTCTTGAGTCTCACTCTTAGCGTTTCTCGCACATCATTTATATACTGGCACAAGTCGAGCCTCTCCTTAATCGGGCGGCCCTGCACGATCTTAAAGAAGTTGGGATCGATATCAGTGATGGCATCGACATGTGGGGGTTCCTCTTCCGGTATATGGAGTCTTTCCAAGATGTCTACCTTTTGGCGAGAGCGGTAGTTTGGTCTGTCATAATACTTGTAGGAACGTTCTTCCTCTCGAAACTGTTGTTTCCACAACTTGTTGAGTACCTTGTAACTGAATTCTTCGTTATCTGAGGGAATCCAAAATGGTGTTTTCTCCGAGAAAACATCTCGCAGTTTCTTTTGGTCAAGTTGTCTGCCTGTTGTGAAGTAGTGCACTGGACGTTTCAACATCGTTTGGAGATTTGTAGGTGGTTTCGTATGTTGTTGGAAAACCACTGTTTTCTTTTTGCGAGTAGCATTGTCAAAATGCTTCTCCATATTATCTTCCATTACGTGAACATCTTAGTAGCATCTCAAACACTAAAAAAATAAGACCATAGTTTAAATATTTAAAAAATTGAAAAATGACTCTCGATCAGGGGAATCGAACCTTCTAATAAAAATATAATATGGCAAAGACCCCTGAAAATTGTGATATAACGTCACCATAGTTTATTCCCCTCAAATTAAACAATAGTAAATAAATCTTGGTACAACCTGTTCATGAACTCGCCACTAGTGCATCCCTCACCATAAAAATTACAATTAGTTTGTTGAAGTTTGAAATAACGTCCGAAATAAATAAAGATGTTTGACTCTGTCTCGCGTTGTGACAGTGAATTATAATTAATAAAATAATTCTTTAAAATGGTTAAATGTCTTAATAAGTTTTATCTTTTAAAACAAAGTCATTAGCTTATGGGTTAAATTTTTGAAGCCATCAACATACAATTATGATTAAATTAATGTATACCTATAGTAACTAATTTTAAAGCAATATATTAATTATTTAGCAACGCCGTTAAAGTGTAACAGATAGTTAGAATGTTAAAACACTTTAGGATAAACTTGCTCACTGTATATTATTATTTATTATTATTATTATTATTATTATTATTATTATTATTATTATTATTATTATTATTATTAGCATCGCGTCTTACTACCCGTTCGGGTTATACGCACTTACGCTAATGTGTAATGGTAGGGTGATTGTGATATGAAATGAAGGACCTACAGTTTAACGTGGAATCCGAACCACGGTAGTGGCCTGGCATTCCCCACATTCACAAGATGTCTTGTCATAGGTGAAGGAAGGGTTTGGTAATCAGATAAATCTGTGCCGGGGACCGAGGATTGAACCCCGGCCGCCAGCATAGAAGTCTGACACCTTACCCCTAGACCACCAGGTCACCTATATTATTTAAAGCAAGCTTGTTATAAAGCATTTACTGTACCTATTAGTTGAAATAGCGTGCATAATTAAAAAGTATTTAATTTAAGCATTTATACATAGTGGGCAGAAAAGTGTTGACAAATTTAATAACAGATTTTTAATTTTAAAAATGACACCCAGACGTGGGAATCAAACCCGAAACCTTTGGCTTATTAGGCCAATTCTGAATAGCTTAGTGGTTAGAGTATTGGCGAAATGAGCCAAGGTCCCCGGGTTTGATTACCTGTTTACGTGTAATTTTTAAAATTAAGAATACAATATTTATATTTAGCTACAACAGTAATCATCAAATATAATAGCCTTGATATTTGATCCAACATTTAAGAACACTATATTTTTACCATTTTGACTAATAAATAATTCTATATGTTTAGCAAATCGTCTGAATTTTTCTGAGCTGTTCTGTTAAAGTTCTACTCATCTCTACTTCTTCCGCTCTTCCTGAGACCTTCGGCTCGGGAGACCCAATCAAATCTCAAAAGAGTGCGCATGCGTTCTAGAGCTAGAAGCGAGCAGACAGCTTCGTAGGCTGTTGTAAGTAGATTTGAAATAATCCGTTAATGAAGTGTGAATCGATGTATTGAATTTTTGTCACGACACGGAGTTATAGTTTGAAATAATCCAACGAGTTTTCCCCGCACATTTATTGTTCGGAATGTTTGTCAGTTGGAAAGAAACAGCCAAAGAGAATACACATATTTACATTGAAGGTGAGTTTTAGCAGCAGTGTAGAGGAGGTAATGGTGGTTGCAATACCTGCTACTCTTCATACAAAGGAATCTATTTATATTTTTCTTTAAATACATGAAATAATCAAAGAGTTATAAAGATGACCACATGGTTATAGCCAATCAAAGCCTCCAATAAATTAACAATACTAAAATATCGAAACACCTGCGACCTCCACTAAATGGCAGAAATTTGAATTAAGATAATGCATAATATAATTTACTTTAAACCATTAATTCATAATGAATAAAAGATGGACAATATGATAATGTTTATGAAGTGTGACATTGTACTTATAAGTTTCCTTTAAAATTTCCGCGATTTACTCTCACGCATTTTCCTTCATAAAACTGTCATAATAAGGGTTGTTACTAATGTCAAAAATCACAGGGAAGGGGAGAGTCGGTTAATAACGATCACTTTTCGAAAACATTAGCTAAAAATAGGGAAGTAAATAATAAAGTGTTTTTACTGCTGGAATGAATATAGCAACTAGTTGTGTAATTTAGAACCAACAATGATGTCAAATTTTTAATGGTTTAGATGAACTATTTAAATTTTCAAAACAATAGCTTTGATCGGTATGGCCCACTTGTTCGGGTAATACCGATCAGAGACTTAAAAATGTATTTCACCTTGATGGTGCTGTTTGATAATGAAAATTCAAGCTAATCTTTTCATATTTTACACACAACAAATGAATAACGTGTGTTTCTATGTCCAGGTGACTGAGGAAATCATAATGCAATAATAAAAAGTAGCTATTTGTTTATTTCTTAATTCATTAAAACTCCTGAAATATTATTAATTATATTTTACAAGATTATACCTCAAATGACCTACTAAAACATTATTTTATGAATTTAATTTCCTAGACTTGACCTTAAAATAATCAATATAAGTGATTTAAAAAAAATAGTTACTAACTGATTGAATACTAAAAAGTATCTTATCTTTCTTTTTAAATTTTAACTTTCCTTTAAAATGTAATGATTTAGTATAGTAGTTATTAAGATCTTATGATTAATTGAATATAGGCTACATGGGCCAAATTCTTCACAAATAGAACACAATTCATTTTAAGAGGACTCCAAAAGTGAACAGATATCATCAAGTTCATCGTTATCACAAATTTCATCTTCAATTAAACTTTCCTCCTCAGAGGAACTTTCAAATGTGATATTCCTTGAAGTTTAACAGGTTTTTTTAATTCTACTAGATTCTGTGGTACGATTTTTCAAAATTTAATTTTAAGCTCTTTTCGTATTTTGTTCTTCTCTTCTAATTTTAACTCTCTTTAATTTTGGTATTTGCACAGAATAGAATGTAGAGATTTCCATTAGTAAAGCTAAAGTGGTAATTTTTAAAAATATTGCATATATATAATTTATTCCATAATAATTATTCTTTCAGTTTAAATGTTTTTAAATCAATGAAGGGTAATACCGATCATTTTGATATGATGATCGGCATTAGCCGCAAGGCGTGACCGGTATTAGGGTTCGGCCAGACTGACAAGCGTGCGAGCGAGCGAGCGCGCAAGCGACTAGTGGCCAAACTGGCGAGCGCGTAATTAGCGGGCCCTAGTTAGATTATTATTAGCACCGCGTCTTACTACCAGTTCGGGTTATACGCACTTACGCTAATGTGTAATGGTAGGGTGATTGTGAGATGAAATGAAGGACCTACAGTTTAACGTGGAATCCGAACCACGGTGGAGGCCTGGCTTTCCCCACATTCACACGATGTCTTGTCAGAGGTGAAGGAAGGGTTTGGAAATCAGATAAATCTGTGCCGGGACCTAGGATTGAACCCCGGCCGCCAGCACAGAAGTCTAACACCTTACCCCTAGACCACCAGGTCACCGCCCCCCCCCCCCCCCCCCCAAGTTAGAGAAGATGTATCTGTCAAAGACACTTGGTACATCTCTTTTCCTTGAAAATTCTTACAGAAAGTATTGTGTATTTAAAAAAAAGAATAAGTAGGAGTGTATCCAATTAATAAATTGAGAAATGCGTATGGTACTGTACTGAAGTGTTTTAAAATCAGATTTGCCGCACCAGTGGCGGAATGGTGCGTTGCACTCGATAGCTTTTGACTAGGAGGCAAAGGTTCGAATCTTGGCTCAGTGAACTGAAGGTGATTTTTAAAACTTATTTATTGTTGTGGTTTAATGGTGATTCTTATTTGTAAAGGCCTACTTTGATTATAATATTGAAGTATTTTAACATATCGGGTTTACATATATACATTATATTATTTATGGTCCTACCAATTAAATTAGGCCATTAATATTATTATTATTATTATTATTATTAGCACAGCGTCTTACTACCCGTTCGGGTTATACGCACTTACGCTAATGTGTAATGGTAGGGTGATTGTGAGATGAAATGAAGGACCTACAGTTTAACGTGGAATCCGAACCACGGTGGAGGCCTAGCTTTCCCCACATTCACACGATGTCTTGTCAGAGGTGAAGGAAGGGTTTGGAAATCAGATAAATCTGTGCCGGGACCTAGGATTGAACCCCGGCCGCCAGCACAGAAGTCTGACACCTTACCCCTAGACCACCAGGTCACCGCCCCCCCCCCCCCCCCCCCCCCCGCCAGGTCACCGGCCATTAATAGCAAATGTTTAAACCTATCGCTGATAGAAAAAAGTCAAATATCATGTCAAAATGAGAAGTTTCCCTAGCACTTAATGAACCAACATAGTTCGATCTCTCAAGCTCGCTCGCTCGCTCCAGTGTGGCCACCTCCCATTACAACCAATGTGTTCTATTTTATATTTTAGTCGCTCGCTCGCGCGCTCAGTCTGGCCGTACCCTAACTCGACGCACACTTGTCAAACAAAAATGCCGGTAAAGACAACAGTTTGGCTATATTTTAATGAATCTTGCAAACGAATTATACACCAATATATACTATTAAGTAGAGTAGTGGTAAAACTAATTAATGTTAAACTAAAAAGCTACTTATTGTTAATACTGTTGAAACACAAGAAAAGATTGGAAAGGAAAAACCTTAAATATTCCACAACGTCCAAACAGCAAAGCGATTCCTCTTCAACTGTCAACAAGCATCGTTACAATATTTCTCGCTATGGAACAGCAGTAATCAGAGCCTCGTTCATGTGAAATCTATGGAGTAAAAAGCTGATCGGTATTAACTTGATTTTAGGTATCGCCGACTCTCCTCTATAGTTGAACCAAATTGATTAGTATTTTATCAAAAGACATGTTTAAATTAACAAAAATCGCCAGCGAAGAGGAAGCGAAAACCAACAAGTGTAAGCTGAGCGCGAGTGTGAGTGTAGAGAATGATGCAATACCAGGACGCGCATGCACACAGCTTCAGAATTCGTGAAAATATTCCCTCCATGGCAAACAGATTCGTTCCGTTCCGATTTGACATAACGTTCCGATCTGACCCGAGCAAGTGTGTGGGCTTCCATTGAAATGAGTGTAATAAATAATTTCGGAACGCATTTCCGTTCCTACCGATTAGTTGTGCGGCAAGCTTTAACCGTCATATAGGCCTACAGTCACAAAAAATCACCTATTATTTATAATAGGTAAATGTCTAGCCACTGAGCAACTCCTCGATGGAACCACGTGTGAAACTGAGAGATGTGTAACCTGCCACAATCTTCATGACTTAAACCACTTCCTAACTGCAAGAACATCAATTAGGACTACTAGGAGGATCAACACAAGGATGTGTGGCACTTGATATCTTCTCTGCTCACAATGTTTAACTGGTCATATCCCCCCCCCCCATTTTATTTTCTATTCAGATCTACATGGATCTCAGGGCATCCCCAAACTACGGTAGGGAGCTCAAGCTCCCCTTTACCCCCTCGTGGTGCACTAGTGGTTGCGCATGCGCCTGATATGAACTCTCACTATAAAATTATTTCAATTTTTAATACTTATAGAAGTTGATATTCATATTTTAAAATGATAAATATGATGGTTAAATGTTTTTAGTAGCCAGTATGAAATAGTTAACATAAAAAAATAAGTGAAATAAGGGTGATCTGGTGGTCTAGGGGTAAGGTGTCAGACTTCTGTGCTTGGGGTCCTGGGTTCAATCCTCGGTCTTGGCACAGATTTATCTGATTTCCAAACCCTTCCTACACCTCTGACAAGACATTTTGTGAATATGTGGAATGCCAGGCCGCCACCGTGGTTCGGATTCCACGTTAAACTGTAGGTCCTTCATTTCATCTCACAATCACACTACCATTACACATTAGCGTAAGTGCGTATAACCCGAACGGGTAGTAAGACGCGGTGCTAATAATAATAATAATAAGTGAAATATAATCTGGAGGCATTTTAATAGTATTAAATTGTCTTCGCCTCCAGTGATTATGAGCAGTGCCCCGTAACACTCCCTCCCCTCTACAATCAAAATTTAACTCTGGACACAACCGTGATTCCCCCCTCCCCCTACCCCCCAAGAAAGGTTTGGTGCTGCGTCAATATAGCAGCCACCACTATATTAGTCGAGTTTATAAATTCTGTGAACAATTTTTTATTCTATCTGTAGACCAATAATATAATGATGAGGATTTCTTCAAAAATTAAAAAAAGGCTTAATTTTTTTAACGTGCGTATTTTAATTCGAGTTTTTGCTAAACATATTTATTTGCCTTCATTAACTCAAAACGATTTTAATTGAAGCTTACGCACATGGTAATAATATAGTCATATACATTAAATTACATTACAAAACTAAATATGCAACAAGAGGTCACCACAATGGGAAGTTATCTCGTCAATTTCACTTCTTCAATAAAGATCTATAATAGCACCTTTTGACTATCACCACACGGAGAGAAAATCCCGCCATTAATATTTACTACCGTTGCTAGGAGATAGTGATTTACTATATTATTTGACACTGCTACCACCTGATCAAGGAACGATTGAAAGAAGAGAGAATATAGCAATGTTGCAGCGCTACACTGTTTAATTTTCAAACTATTATCGGTTTGAAATGGCTGGTCTCGTTGACTCGGTAAGTAGCCACAACTTGTATGCGATAGATGTGCTCTCTTTATACTTTTAGAATATCAAAGTGGTCAGAAATGTTATCTATTTATCTCAGTATGTAAGTCAGTCTGTGACGAGGAATATTAAATTATTTTAGTACAAATTTTAGTTCATTGAGGGTAAGTACTAAGTTCTTCAAATATAGCTGCTATAATTTTCCATTTAATAGTTTTTAAAATCACTAGGATTATTAATACCAACTTTTATTTAGTTAGGTAAATTGCTTTTGTTTTACTTTGTTTTTGAATTATTAATTTTTTTAATTTAATTTAACTACAAATAAATATGATTTTTAATTCAAAACTATTTTACAAATTTACTGTTAATACAATGCATAGCTAACATTTAGAATAAGGGAGACTTAAATGACAGAAAACATTGTTTGATTTTATAGCGTTAAGGATATCAACTCAAAATGTTGATTCTTCTCAACAGCCGCACCCGCTTCATTGGTCGAATGATCTTAGGCAGCCTTTCCCCAACTTTCTAAGCTGCGAACAAGTTTTTCAGCTTTTTTTTTTGTGATCAGCACAAAATTTAGATGATTTCATATTATAAACTATCAAAAATGTGTTACAATGTTGAAAACAAGTTTTTGACAATCTCAGTATATCTATTTATTCAACAAAATATTAAAATCAATCAATAAATAAGCTTCTTTATGAAAATGTGATGCTGTTTTGGTTCACACTAAAAGTTCAATTTATGATCACATTCTTGGATAGTTGCATTCAAAAGTAGCAACAATGTTTTCACAACTAAAGCCTCTCTTTGAGAGCATGCTGTGACAAAGAGGACGTTTCCCCTTAATTGTTCAGTAACATTTAGTGATATTTCACGTATTAAATAATATTTTGTAAGAACTAGTTATATTTGGCGTAGATACAAGCACATGGCGATTTGTTTATTATAAAAAAACTACCGCAAACCAGTACATTTAATTTTTATTGTTGAAAGGTGGACATTTGAAATCTATCTGACTTAACAGAAAGTGGGAGGTTATATCAAATAATAATACTACGTGTGGTTTTGTTCGCTTACCCGGTAATTTTTTGGTGTTGTGATATAGAATTATGGATATGTTCACTGGTATGTTGCTGTGACGTCACATTAGCATGCGTCGACCATAGCGCTCCGTGCTAGCCATTAGAATTAAGAAGCTGGGGGAGTGGGGTTGTGGTTCAAGTTTAACTCAACAAGATGAGCGTTGAAAAGAAATAGTAAAAATAAAAATAGGAGATTGTTTTGGTAATGAAGGCGGGGTTAAAATTAATTCAAGATAACTGTCAGTCAGCTGTCATTAGTTTTCTATCGATTTTCCTTGATTTTCTTACAATTTCATTTATCTTCTATCTCCATTTTTTTTACTTTTTATTTATTCTAATTTATATACAATTTTCTTTGGAAGTAACTTCTTCTTTGTGGATTTTGGAACATTTTTTGAATTATTCCATACGGAAATGACCTGGACCGTTTGAATCAAGATTCAAGGCTTTTTGATTATCAGCGTCCTTTGGGATAGGTTAAAATCCGTGTTTCACAAATTGTGAATTTAAGTTTTTAGTGACAAAATGTGGCCAACAAACAGGGCCGTAGGCAGGATTTTTGTAAGGTATAATTAACTGGTTAACAATAAAATGACATAATGTGTGATATAGTTATGGTGATACATAAAATATTATTGAGATGTTTCCTTAAGCAATAATTTTTTTTTTAAATATTTGTATTTTATTTGGACGATTAAAAATGTAAGCAAAGAAAAATCATTATCAGCACTCAACCATTCATTACGCATCGATACCAGCAGCTTATCCCAGCTTGTCCAAGACTTAGATCAAATACCTTATGGAACTAATACTGGACAATCATATAATAATAACACAGGCGCAAGTGCGAAGAACTAAAGTGCTGCTACCTAGCAGCACGGTGTTGCATAATAACTGTGAAACTTAAATCCCACTGATTAAAAGTTAATTATAAAAAAATATATTTGCAAAGGGCTAGTTCGAAACATAAATATCAATTCTTATATTAAAATAGTTTAATTAATTAATGTTTTACCGTCAACAGCAGTTTTAAAAGTTATTAAAACAAGTGCAAATAAAGTTGATTTGTCTGTCCCATGTATAGTTTTGTTTGTTTTAACAAAGGAGCAGTTTTTGATGATTTATTCCTAGCAGTTCAAAATTTTCTGAAATTTTTAAGCAATTTTATCGGCATTGTTTTTAATTTTATTTGGAGACCCGGGATTGTTACTGAGTCCTAGGCCCCGGGAAAATTATTAGTAGTGCTCGTTGAAGATTTTTTTTAAACATTATGTTCTCTACTTAAACTACTAACCTACATGAATCGTTATGTTTGGTGGTAAGGGGGAATGCTTTAAGGGGGGCGATTTTGATCATTTTTTTCTACCTTCGCAAATTTTTGAATTTGCAGAGCTGGAGAGATAAATTTTCCAATAAAATTGTTTGAATTTGACACAATTTAATATTCATTATAGAACTGTCTGGTATAGAATTGTGAACATGAGTTAAAGGGGTGGTGTTAGGGGATTTACCTCCTCGCTAGTTAATTTCTATTATCACTAGATTCACCTTAGATAGAGTCATAGGTGTAGGGAGAATTTAATTTTAGGAAGGGCTGAAATTTCGCAAACTTAGGATACTATTACCTTAAAATTAACTAAATTGTCTTATTTCACCATATCTCATTACCTGTTCTATGCTATTTGCTATGAACTATGTATAACATGTTAGGAATGAGAATTTTTTTTATTTAGCACCACGTCTTGCTACCCTTTAGTATTATACGCTTAAGTACTAATTACGCTAATGGGTTAGAAATTTAAAAGGTTGAATTTAGAGGAAGTGAACCCGCATATGCGTGAAAGGAGAGTAGAAAACCATTTAGGAAAAAACCCCTTCAGTTCACCCGACGAGATTCGAACCTTTATCTCCCGGTCGTCAGCAGTATAGTTCAACACGAAATAAGCACGTTAGCCAACTACGCCACCGAGGCGGGTAGTAAGAAATGTTGAATTTAGAGGATGTACACCAGTATTTACATGGAGGGAGATTGAATAACTGATTAGTAAAAATAACACACAGTTCAGACTGGGATTATAATCACAGTCTCCCTATTAACGGCAGATCAGTCTACTGCGAGTGAGTCAATGCGACGCCTTATACGGTTATACCAGGCGTGTACAACCTGTGGCCCAGCTGTGTAGTGAGAAATTAATAATTTAATATCTTTATAGGGTGACCTGGTGGTCTAGGGGTAAGGTGTCGGACTTCTGTGCTGGTGGCCGGGGTTCAATCCTCGGTCCCGGCACAGATTTATCTGATTCCCAAATCTTCACCTCTGACAAGACATCTTGCGAATGTGGGGAATGCCAGGCCTCCACCGTGGTTCGGATTCCACGTTAAACTGTAGGTCCTTCATTTCATCTCACATTCACCCTACCATTACACATTAGCGTAAGTGCGTATAACCCGAACGGGTAGTAAGACGCGGTGCTAATAAATAAAATAATAATAATAATAATAAAAAATTAATTAATAATATAATATAAAGGCTTTGCGACCAAACTTTCAACAGTTTAGTAATTTTTTATTACCGGAATCCTTTAAAGATGAGTAAATTATTCTTTAAATTTAATTGTTTTTAAATAGCTAAGCCTATATTACAGCTTCAAGAAGCCTCATCGAATTGTCGTCAAGGATTTCCAAGTTTTGTACGATTTAGAGCAGTATGAAATGCTGTGATTATAGCAATTATATAACGCACAGATACCACCAGCCATATTATGGAGGATAGTAATTATAATTCTATCATAAAAATATAATTTTTAAATCACTTACATAATTTAACTATTTCTGTCTATGTTAACTTATACGATTCGCAACACAGGGCCGTGAGAGCGTAGCACCATCGCTTTTTCGCACGAAAAGTAGCCGATTGTCCAGTATTAGTTTCATAAGGTATTTGCTTACATTAAGCTTCAGGGAAGAAATTATTAAGTAGGAGTCTTACAAATATCGCTTCTCGCTGGAGTACACTACTGAAACAGTTTTTGTTCTCGTTTCATTATATTGATATTGTTTTATCTAGTGTACATTTATTGCTCAATGGGAGGTGTTTGAACTACCCCCTTCCTCTCTGCCCTATACGTACGTCCCTGCCAACAAGGCATTTTACGTCATGAGGAATCCTAGTTTCTGGAGAGGCATTGGAAGTGTTGGTGGAAGGATCTCAACAGTAATAGTAATCACATCAAGATCTACATTTTTTCTTGTAATTTTAAAACAATTTTAATGGGTGAGCGCTTCACCTATATTTATCTAAATTTGATCACCCAGCAATATTAATCATTGGTGAACTAAAACAATTTTATTATCATCTACAAGAACTCATCCACCTTAAATAATATTATTTTTATAATATAATATATCAAAATATTTTATTTTAATACTAAAAAAAAATCCATATACCATTTCCTATTGCTACACATTTTGAAAACTTTTAACTATTTTTAGATTGTGCCTATAAACTGAAACTTCAAGAATAATACTTCAAATTAAATTTTAGCTTATTTTTGTGAAATAAGTGCGTGGAAAAAATCGTTGTATAGTTTTCTTCGTGATCCTAAATGTTTTCGTACAATATTGCAGTGAAATGTTTGAAGTTTTATTACCATTTGTGGAGTTTCCATTCACTTTGCTTTCCTTTCACGTCCAGGATACATTGGTTCGGAGGTTTGGGATTATTTTCATGTGTTATCATTATCCCCCGGTCATATTGGGGGACGCCAAAAAGCAATCCACCCAGGCACAAAATTTAACTTGGGCCGCCCCTGATTCCGATAAAGTCAATGGAAAGATGTGATGGAATGTTTGTTAGAAAGTCATATACTGCGATGTTCCATGTGAAACTATGAGTTTATTACCACAAGAATGGAAATATGGTATTATGATAGGCCTATACCCATTTTAAAAAAAGGAGATAAAACAGATTGTAACAATTATAGAGCTATCTCATTATTACCAACATGCTATTCAATTTTTATTTAACATCATTTTAATGAGATTGACACCATATGCTCAGGAAATAATCGGGGATCATCATTATGGATTTCAACAAAATAGATCAACTACGGATAAGTTTTTAATATCTGGCAAATATTAGAAAACGTGGGAATACAACATGGCGGTTCATCAAAATTATACATAGATTTAAAAAGGCCTATGATACAGTTAAAAGAAACGAACTATGTGAAATTCTAGTTAAGTTTGGGACACACACAAACTAGTCATGCTAATTGAAATGTGTTTGACTGATACCCGTGGCAGGGTACGGGTTTGATTTAACTCATCAAATACTTTTGAGATACAAATTGGATTGAAACAAGGAGATGCACTTTCCCCATTACTTTTTAAGCTAGCTTTAGAGTATGTTTATTAGAGTTATGCAAGAGATTAGGGAAGGGTTGACACTAAACGGTACATTGCGGCTATCAGGATACGCAGATGATTTAATTCTGTTCGAAAATTGTAAGGAAGTTTTTATCAAGAAATGTAGAAATTTTATCAGAGGTTAAAGAAGAAATAGGTTTAAAAGTGAACCCTGAAAATACCAAGTATAAAGGTCACACATAGAACACAGATTGGGGACGAAAATTTAGAGATTACTGCGAACAACATATCATTTGACATGGTTAATGAGTGTAAAGATTTAAAAACAAATTTAATAAGCTATAACGATATTAGTTTGGAAATCAAGAAAATAATACTATTGGGAAAATGCATGCTAATAGCTCGGTCAGTAAGTTGATGAAATCTCATCTGCTTTTAAGAAACGTAAAACTCCGAATGTACAAAACAATAATTTTAATTACTATTATCTTTGGGAGTGAAACATGGTCGATTAACTACCATGACAAAAAAAGTGTTCGAAAACCAGGAGTTTAGAAAGA